>JAKUCV010003551.1:0-19931 GCA_028386065.3 Turnera subulata
TACGCAGCTTCAGCCTCTCTCAATGTTTTAAAGCCTTGGTACGTAGCATTAGGATACCCATCAACGGCTAATTTCACGGAAGGCCAATCTTCAAAAATCCCATTCCGACGACCATTGAACACCACATAATACCTATACTTGGTCATGATCCCAACTTTGTACCTATATATGCAAGATAAAACATGTCCTGACAAAGTTATAAATACCCTATGGCATATATATGCACAATGCAAACCACAACCTAAATATAGAGGCAAAAGGTTCCGACCATAAACTACTAAAACCAACAGCATGCATTCATCAGTTTGAAAAACAGCATGCATTCATACGCTAGCCAAAAACAGCATGCATTCATACATTAGCTTCTAAACCTAAACCCGGCTTCTAAGCCTACTTAACTACTCCCAAAAACAAGAAGCTACAACCATCACCCAACACCTTCATGCACTAGCCAACTTTTTAGCCCATATCACCTTGGCATCATCACGCAACCTCCAAAACAACTTCAAATGTTTCGGCTCAACCTGCATCCTATACACTGCTCCCATCACTGTATCCATAGGCAGGAGAAGACGTTCCAGCTCATTCATAACCGCCTCTTGCTCATCAGTTTCAGTATCTGCCTCTGCTTCCTCAACGGGGCCCTTTCGTTTTTTTTCAGCAATTGTCTCACGGATTTTCACTCTCTCCTCCTTCGACTCAATCACAAAATCCTGCATAGTCTTCACCAAGTTCTGAAATGAGTCATCCTCTCTTGCGCGCTTCCCTTTCCTTGCTGAAGCAGACGCATCAGAACCAAGAACAGAGGAGGGAGTACCAGCATTCATAGGGCTTGCAGTAGCAGTCTCCCCCACATTGTCATTGTCAAATTCAGCAGCCCCATCCTCCTCTGCAGCAGCATTTTGGTGCTGCTCCTGCTGCTGCTTGGCCATGCATTTCTCCCTCTCCCTACGCTGATTGATTTGGATGACACCCGTTGCATGGTCCTTGCCAAAAATGTTACACAGCCGCTCATACTCAGGGAAAGGGGTACCCGCCTGGTACTTGGATTTGGGATTTCTCTGCAGACATAAGGTTAAAAAAAATTCAACAACTATAAACTGAAACAGAAAAAAAAAAAGTAATGTACATCATGCATATATAACAGTAATGAATGAGAGAGCCAACCTTCTTATATGTGTCCAGCACATCGGTGCTGTCAACAGACACACACTGCTTCACATCATCCCATGCAAAGCCGCTGCACTGCAACATTTCATAGCAGCCAACATATTTTTCCCTCAGCTTCTTCATCTTATTTCTGACATGTTTGTCATTCATATCAGGGGCATTTGGAACCTTCTCCCTAATCTTAGCAAGAATCATGGCATAAGTTCCCGGCTTGAATTGACCTGCATCTGCCTTAAACCCCTCCACAACCAAATCCTCCAACACATCTAACAAAACATCCACCTCCTCCTTAGCCCACGGCCTCCTATCTGCTTTGGTGGCCATTTCCAACCTCTACACACCATTCGCACCAACATGCATGCGTATACAAACAAGAACATCAAATAACCAAACTAACACATCATGAACATGAACACCACCTCATTTTGCATAGATAAAGTGAATACAAATATTCGAGAATTGAATAAAAGTGAATACCAATGTTAAAGTGAATTATCAGAAATGAATTACAAAGTTTCAAAGTTAAAGTGAATAACATAAAATTGGGAAAAACATTCAGAATTCAAACAATCAAGCAATTGCGTTTGATAACAAGCAATTAAATTATGAAACACATAAAAGGAATTCAAGTTTCAAGTAGATCACAGTTCCACAGTTGCATTTCTAGAAGCCAGCCACTCATTGTACATATTTTGTGCAAGCTGATCTCTTTTTTCAGTCCACTGATCGGTACTCTGCACACATTCAATGAGCTCCACCTCTTCATCATCATCGGAATTGTGAAGTAATGAATCAGTGGACACATCCTCCTCCTCAGGATCGTACGACATTGTGCGTCGAATGAAATTATGGAGGTACCCACAAGCTAGTATTATCCTGCCTTGAGTATTAATTGGATAAAAAGAAGGGCTCCTCAAAATTGCCCATCTTTTTTTCAGCAACCCAAAAGCACGCTCAATCACATTACGTGCTTTGGCGTGCTTTAGGTTGAAGTATTCCTGGTAATTAGCAGGAATCCTATTCCCAGTACCCCATTCCTTGAGATGATACCGTGCTCCTCTATATGGTGCTAAGAACCCCGGACCGTTGGTGTACCCAGCATCAACTAGGTAGTAGTTGTCTATCAATTCACAATTAGGGAATCAAAAACACATCTTAAGAGATGATGCCTTAAAAGGTAGTTAAAAAAAAAAAAAAAATTAGTCTAAACTATTATGACATACCAACGGGTACTTGCAAACCCTCATCCTGAGTTACAGCAGCGCGTAAAACTCTTGAGTCAGATGCTGACCCCTCCCACCCGGGGAACACAAGCACAAAATTCATGTTCTTGTCGCATACACCCAAAACATTGGTGCTAATGCGCCCTTTCCTTGTACGATATCTACGCTTATCAGCGTCAGATACGGTTACATCGATGTAAGTACCATCCAAAGCTCCCAAGCACCCCTAGTAGACACAACCCCATCATTGTTACAACTACATGTGTGCTGTTGAAGTGGGTTTGAAAAATTACTAGTTATAGTTTTCAATTTAATACCTTGAAATGCTTCCATCTTGAATCAGTGCAATCGTCGGGGATTGGTTCTGGTTTTACTATGAATGCATCTTGGGCAATGATGACAGACCTCAACACCGCATTAAAATTCCTACTTATGGTCTCTAGTGACCTATTGAATTCAAGTCGAATGACCCTATTCTTCTCATGATGTGCTAGAGTGTATAGAAATGCAGCTACTTTCTCCTCAAGACTGACATTGCCATTAGATCTCAACCCTCCTTGGGTGTGCAACACTTCACACAACTTGGCAAATGTGTTCATGTCCATCCTCAAAGCGTTAATGCTATTTTCATCAGATAATGCAGTGTACTTCTTAATATTGTCTCTTCTAGCAATGGGATTTCCTAAAGTCCTATCGTACAAGGCTCTCCTACGTCTAATCTTCAGCCAATAATAGGCAGCAACCAACACAAGCATACTGAAAATCAAACCGCGGCGGCGTCTACGATAAGCCCATATGCACAGCATTTTCCTATCCCATTCATCCATCCTCTAAACACAAATTCAAAGTCATGCAGTCAATGCACAGAACAGAGGGCACAGGTATTGTATATGGACAAGACATATGCAACAGATTCGTCAATCTCAATCACAACCAACAAGCATGAAGCCACAACAACATTATTTCACACACAGATCATCAAGCACAGTTATTATTGATTTTAAAGATCATCTACTTCAATTGCGGAGAAACAGCAAGCACATTGTAGCACTGTCATTGACACTGTTGTCTTTGCACTACAAACCATCCAATCGATTTCAAATACGAATGAAACAAACAAGAATAAACCACAGCAAAAACACATACAAATCGATGGGCTTAAGAAAGAGATACATACCCGAAGTGCGTGCTTCCGCCTTATAACAGAAAGAGAGCACACCGAACACCTCTCTATAATCTCTGTTAACAGGAAAAAGCAGCCACATTTGAGACATAGCTTCCCAGAAATGATTTGAGTGAACCACAACAATAACACATAATAGAAATTGAACGACTTAATTGAAATAAACATACCCGGAGTGTGAGCTTCTGCCTTCTTAGCTCTCCCGACAATTCAATTCAAACGCTGCCAAAACAGAAATTGAGAACAAAATTATATACTACCCATAATCATAAATCACGGCATGAAATTGACATGACATAGAACTGCAAACACGCCTCTTGCATCCCTGACATTCAATTTCTGCAACCATTGTGGAATTGGGAGAACAGGTGAGGGTTTCGAATTTTAGGGTTTGGAACATCAAAGAGGGTTATGAGGAAAAGAGCATGGCGGCCGACAGAAAGAAGAAGAAGAAGAAGAAGAAGAAGAAGGAGAAGAAGAAGAAGAAGAAGAAGGAGGAGGAGGAGAAGAAGAAGAAGAAGAAGAAGAAGAAGAAGAAGAAGGAGAAGAAGGAGAAGGAGAAGAAGGAGAAGAAGAAGAAGAAGAAGGAGAAGAAGAAGAAGAAGAAGAAGAAGAAGAAGAAGAAGAAGAAGAAAGTAATTCAGAAATTAGGGTTTCGTAACTAAAAATTGGGGGTTTTTTACAAACACAACGACGTTGGAGAGGAGGAGAGCGTGGGGGCCGACGGAGAGAAGAAGGAGGCTGGAGGGAAGAGCGAGATGAAGAAGAAGAAGAAGAAGAAGAAGATCGAGTGCAGAGGCGGCCGGTGCGATTTTTGGGAGAAGAAGAAGAACCTGTGTTGAGACGGGTTGGAGAGATGGGTTGGAGAGAATAGACGGGCTGCTCGAAAATGTGAGGGAAGGAATAGGGTTTTGAGGATGGGTTTTTGGGTATTATCCAAAATATGTGAGGAAATTTAAGTCCAAAATCTCGAGTCCACGCGCGTCTGGACTTGAGGCCACACCGTTTCGAAGGGCCTCGAGTCCACGCCCAAGTCCTCTGCTCGTGGGACTCGCGTCTGCTAGAGTCCATATGGACTTTCCCATTTTCCGCTCGCCAAACGTGGACTCGGGTCCAAGTCCACACAAGTCCGCGTGGACTTGGTCCGAGTACCACGTACCAAACGCTTACAGTACCTTTGCGTGTTTGAAATTGTGGCCCTGATGGTGTCCTTGAGAAAGTACTAAGTAGTAAATAATAATATATATGTATACAAGTGGGGTACATATATATTGTTTACTACTTCAAGGTGCTTGGCCCCCTCAAAATTCGGTGATGGAAATAATATATATATATATACACATGTAGATATGTATAGATATATATATATATATATACAGACTGGTAATTTTCACTCGCCGAAACTGAATTCGTCACAGCCTGGTTCTGCAAATCTATACATATGTATAAAAATACTCTATTCAAAAGTCAGGTTTTGGCATCACTGTTCATTTTGGGTTTCCACGGGCAGTGACGGGCTGTGTGTGAATGCTTAATCATTATGGGCTATAATGAATTATAAATTTCACCATGTAATAGCACCATTACACTTCTTTCCCCTGCAGATGTGCATTACGACATGGACTACAGTCATTTCAACACCTCATGCTTTTTTCCACGTGTTGTACACTTCATTTCAACACTATGCTTTTTTCCACCTGTTCAACACCTCATGCTTCACTTCATGTTAGTGTAATATGCCCAAAAGCAAATCAATGGATGTTTTATTTGTAGTCATGTATACACATTAAGGTTATTCCAATAAATATTGTTTATGAGATAAACGCTTGCACATATTTATAACCGTAGAATATTTATATATTCTTAAACGTCCCTAGTCGATTATTATTATGGATGGGTTGTAATAATAAATTAAGACTAGCGTATGTTGAGAATTATATGTGATATGAATTCTACATACGGGTACAAGTTAGAGAACTTGTGGACTGGACCGACCCACATAAGAACGCTACATGGAACGTTATATGATTGTCATTAGCGGTTCTTATATGTATTGTCATTAGACCTGTGATCATCAAGGTTCCCAACATATGAGTCGTATAGTTTGATAATACTCTTGGCTATTTCGTAAATGAGTAGACTTAGTGTAATCATTGGGTATATGATAAATGTGTAGCGGGTTTTGTATGATCCAGAGGGGATTTGTCCAACCCATATAACGGGTATATTATCGGATGGTTTCTTGATAGAGTTGAACTGTAAATGCACGGCCGTGCTCGGATTATGATATGGTGATATCATTAGTATCTGTTTCATACAGTTAGCTCGAGGATCAAGAAACTGAAATTAAACATATGCGAGATTGAAATATTCCATGTCTCGTGTTTGATCTTGATAATGGGACAAAGGGACGATGACATGTTTCCGAGGCATATTGAATCAGTACTGATCTTGTCGTTCGGGTAGCAATGATGTGTTGCTAGACGCCGCTCTTTGCTTATAATTGTAAATGATTTTACAATTATTGTCAGACGTTACAAGTGCCTACAGGGTCACACACTTAGAATCGTTGATTCGAGCAGGTGGTGGAACCGTGGTTGGATCATGGTTCGACCAAGTGTGGTTGGACCATGGTTGGACCGTGGTTGGACCAAGGTCGTTTTGGGCTGGTTTGATACAATAATTGTCAGAATTATTGAGCCAAACCTGATTGCTTGTGATGTGTAATCCCATTAGTGCTTAGTGGTAGACAAGATAATGGGTATCTTAATCATGATGGGCCATTATGTTGGCCATTACCCTAAGCACTAATTGAGTGGCATAACTAGATTATGCTTTGGGTTTTTTGGCTGATTGCATTCTGGTTTTTGTGAGCCTTGAGAGTGTGTTTTCAAACCAGTAAGAACACACACAAACACTCACCCATTCTTTGAGAAAGAAAGTAACACCACATAGCTCCCAAAAATCCGTAGCTAGCACCACGGTTCGGGAGTGCTTGGGTGGAAATCGTGAGACGTTTTCTGGCTATGATCGACGGTTCGTGTGGATACCGTAGAGGAGCTGGATATCCTTCCAACTCTAGCTGATTCAGTTCATCAGTTGGGTGAAAGACCTCAACCGTTTCAGGTATGTTCGTTTTTGTTATTCGGTTTAGCTACCCTTCACTTGGATCCTCCATGTGTATCTGGTTTTTCTGCTGCGTATGTTATTGCTTTTGATTGTCAATTTGCATGCCCGGATACTTACAGTGGTAGCGGAGCCTCTTGTGAAGTTCTAATCCGAATTATGTGTTCATATATTATATGTGATATAGTATGAACATTCTAGTATATGTGATATGCTGAATTCATTTTGTATATGTGTTGTGCTAAATGAGTTATTGAACATGTTGATGTTGTGTTTTTGTCAAAAGTGTTTTGACAACAAGAACTTGATTGGTATGTGATATCAATCAAGGTGTTATTGGCAGTAAGTCGAAGAGTTCAACCCGGAAAAATCGATTGTCGGTTTGTGTAAAGAACGATTGTCGTTCTAGTGCTGCAGGGCCAAAACATCGAAGTTCATTAGATGAACATCGATGTCCACATGAGGATTTGCCTTGACCGAGCCTACTGAACATCGATGTTGTGTGACAAACATCGATGTTCTATGAAGGTTGGCTTGGCAGATTCACATGAACATCGATGTTCAGGATTGAACATCGATGTCCAAGAGCCCTGTCAGATTGGTTTGAGATTCCAGAGACCAATGGACATCGATGTTCACCCTAGGACATCGATGTTCCTGTGTTCCAGAGTCTCAAACATCGATGTTTAAAGGTTAGACATTGATGTTTAAAACTACTGCCAAGTTTTTGGACCTTCGAAACTTTCCAACATCGATGTTCACGAACCTAACATCGATGTACTTGAGCTCTGCCAAATAATTTGGAGCTCCAGAGCCTCAGAACATCGATGTTCAGATCAAGACATCGATGTTCTTGAGTTCCAGAGGCCATTAGACATCGATGTTCAAGCTAGGACATCGATGTTCATGAGCAATGCCAAGTGGTTGGCGAGAATCAGATTCTCACAACATCGATGTTCACTGTTGGACATCGATGTTCTTATGTATTTTTGGTTTCCAAATTTACAAACATCAATATATGATTCATCAAGAACATGCTTGTAATGTATTGGAATAATAAGTTGATGAAAATATTAAGTTCTTAGTTGCCTTCCATGATAAGCACTCATCATTGCTTAGATCAACACTTGGTAGGTTTTGCCAAAGCAAGGTGCCAATGTTTATCCTAGCGAGGTGCGACGCGATAATTGTAATATCGGAACTGCTTATTACGGTGTTGAACTTAACTAGATCATCTTAATAGGATTAAGGACTTAGAGGAATGAGATAGACAAGAACAAGTGTTGTTCACTCAACTATCCAAGAGTTACATAAGATGTAATTGACAAGAGTTGTCTTCCTAAATAACTATGAAGTAAGCGATCAGCCAAAGCTGACTTATCTAGTAGTGAAATATGGATCTTGGCCTACTTATATGATTGTCTTGATTTATATAGTAGGAGCATCATTTAATAGAATTCCTTGTTAAATGATTTTGTATGCATGATTCTTAATTGTGTGAGCTGATCATTGTTGTAGAAATTCCATGGCACAAAACACTAGCACAATGTCACTGCGATCTGTCCATGAGAAGGAAAAGTTGAATGGGAATAACTTCCTAAAATGGTATCGCAACTTGAGGATAGTCCTCAAACAAGAAAAGAAGTTTTATGTCCTCGAAGGGCCTGTTCCGAATGAAACGGCGCCTAGTTCTCCAAGGGCAGAAAGGGATGCTTACAAGAAGCACCTTGACGATGCATTAGATGCAGCATGCCTTATGCTTGTTAACATGGACTCTGAGCTTCATAAGCAACATGAGAACTTGGGTGCATTCGATATGATCGAATATCTGAAAATGCTTTTTGAAGAGCAAGCTAGGCATGAGAGGTATGAGACCTCTAAGGCATTGTTCCATTGCAAGATGGCTGAGGCATCACCGGTGAGACCTCATGTGCTCAAAATGATTGGATACATTGAGAGCCTTGAGGGTCTAGGTTTTCCTTTGCAAAAGGAGTTGGCTGTTGATCTAGTCCTGCAATCGTTGCCGGATAGTTACAGCCAATTTGTCATGAATTTCAATATGAATCATCTTGACAAGTCTTTGTCTGAGTTGCTTAACATGTTAGGAACAGTTGAGCAACAAATGAAGGCAAACAAATCCAACAACATTTTGACGGTTGGAAAAGGCAAAAGAAAGGGTAAAGCCAAGATTTACAAGAAGAAGAAATGTGCCAAAAAGTTTGGTGCATGTGCATCTTCTTGTTCCCATGTGCTGAAACCCAAATGTGGTATTGCAAAGGAAGGACAATGTTTCCATTGCAACAAACCTGGCCATTTGAAACGTAACTGCCCTGTTTACCTTGAAGAGGTGAAGAAGCACAAGGGAAGTAAGACTTCCACTTCAGGTATCTTCGTTATAGAAGCTAATATCTCTATCTCTACATCATGGGTATTAGATACCGGATGTGGTTCTCACATTTGTGTAAATGTGCAGGAACTGAGAAAGAGTAGGAGATTGGAAAAGGGTGAGATAGACCTGCGCATGGGAAATGGAGCAAGAGTTGCTGCATTAGCTGTAAGAACTTACTATCTTACTTTACCGAGTGGTTTGGTTTTAGAACTGGACAATTGTTATTATGTACCGACCATAAGCAAGAATTTGATTTTTGTGTCTTGTATTGACAAGAAAGGTTTTTCATTTGTAATAAAGGACAATTGTTGTTCTATTTATTTCAATGATGTTTATTATGGTGGTGCGTATTTAAGCAATGGTTTGTATGTTCTTAACCTAGAAACCGTAATCTATAACGTTAATACGAAGAAGGTTAGAATGAACAATTCTAATGAAACCTATCTTTGCAATGTCGATTGGGCCATATAAACGAGACTCGTATATCTAAACTCCATAAAGATGGACTTTTAGACTCATTTGATTTTGAATCATTTGAGACATGTGAGTCATGTTTGTTAGGCAAGATGACGAAGGCTCCTTTTACTGGTAAAGTGAAAGAGCTTCGGACTTGTTAGGTCTTATACATAGTGATGTATGTGGACCGATGTCGACACAAGCTAGAGGTGGATTTCAATACTTCATTACATTTACTGACGATTTCAGTAGGTATGGCTATGTGTATCTAATGAGACACAAGTCAGAATCCTTTGAAAAGTTCAAAGAATTGAAGAATGAAGTACAGAATCAATTCAGCAAGAGCATTAAAATGCTTCGATCAGATCGAGGAGGTGAATACTTAGGCCGAGAATTTCTTGATCATCTAAAGGAGTGTGGTATAGTATCACAGCTCACTTCACCGGGTACGCCTCAATGGAATGGTGTATCCAAAAGGAGGAATAGAACCTTGTTAGACATGGTTCATTTGATGATGAGTCAAGCTGACCTTCCTTCTTCATTTTGGGGACATGCATTATTGAGTGCTGCATTTACACTTAACCGTGTTCCATCTAAATCCGTCGAAAAGACACCATATAAGATATGAACTGGGAGGCGTCCCAATTTGTCTTTTATGAGAATTTGGGGTTGCGAGGCTTACGTGAGACGTGAAGCATCAGAAAAACTCGGCCCTAAATCCGACAAGTGCCTCTTTGTAGGATATCCTAAGGAAACTAAAAGGTATTATTTCTACAATCCCACCAAGCACAAAGTGTTTGTTGCTCGGACTGCTATTTTTCTAGAAAGAGAATTTATTTCTAGAAGAATCAGTGGGAGGAAAATAGAACTCGAAGAAGTTCGAGATATTGAGGCTGAGATGGAACAAGGACAGGAACCACAAGATGTTGTGGATGAGAATCCTGTGCCTGTAACACATAGACCGCGTAGGTCGGATAGGATTTGGCATGAGCCTGAGAGATATGGATTTCTTATGACTCATACTGGAGATGTGATGCTCATAGAAGAGGATGAGCCCACTTCCTATCAGCAAGCTATTACGGGTCCTGACTCTAAGAAGTGGCTGAAAGCCATGAATTCGGAAATGGAATCTATTTATCAAAACAAGGTATGGACCTTGGTTGATCCACTTGAAGGGGTAAAACCCATAGGGTGCAAGTGGGTCTTTAAGAAAAAGACCGACATGGATGGTAATGTGATTACCTATAAAAAGCGATTGGTGGCGAAAGGTTTCAAGCAAGTTCATGGTATTGACTATGATGAAACTTTCTCACCAGTTGCCATGGTTAATTCCATCTGGATTCTATTGGCTATAGCGGCATACTATGATTATGAGATATGGCAAATGGATGTCAAAACTGCTTTCCTTAACGGAAATCTTTTAGAGGATGTGTACATGACACAACCTAAAGGCCTTGTCGATCCAGAGAATGCCAATATGGTATGCAAGTTACAGAAATCCATTTATGGATTGAAGCAAGCTTCTAGGAGTTGGAATCTTCGTTTTAATGAAGTGATTAAAGAGTTTGGTTTCATTAAGAACGAAGATGAACCATGTGTTTACAAGAAGGTTAGTGGGAGTATTATTGTTTTCTTGTTGTTGTATGTTGACGACATCCTACTCATAGGGAATCACATTCCGACACTATAGTCTGTAAAGGCTTGGTTAGGGAAGAATTTCTCAATGAAGGACTTAGGAGAAGCAGCCTATGTGTTAGGCATAAAGATCTATAGAGATAGATCCAAAAGGCTTCTCGGGCTAAGTCAGAGTACATATATTGACAAGGTACTAAAGAGGTTTAGCATGCAAGATTCCAAGAAAGGATTCTTGCCCATGTCACATGGCGTAGCTCTCTCAAAGAATCAATGTCCTAGTACGACTAAGGAGAGAGAGCGGATGAGTAAGATTCCTTATGCTTCTACAATAGGATCTGTCATGTATGCCATGCTATGTACTCGACCGGATGTCGCTTATGCTTTGAGTGTCACAAGCAGATATCAAGCTGATCCCGGCGAGAGTCACTAGACAGCGGTTAAGAACATCATTAAGTACTTGAGAAGGACTAAGGATGCATTCCTGGTTTACGAAAGCGTGGATGAGCTTGTTGTAAATGGCTACACAGATGCTAGCTTCCAAACCGATAGGGATGATTTTAGATCGCAGTCAGGTTATGTGTTTTGTCTTGGAGGTGGTGTTGTATGCTGGAAGAGTTCAAAGCAAGAGACAGTTGTCGATTCTACAACCGAGGCTGAGTACATAGCTGCCTCAGAAGCGGCGAAAGAGGTTGTTTGGATCAAGAAGTTTGTAAATGAACTTGGGGTAGTTCCGAGCATTGAGAGTCCAATTGAGCTCTATTGTGATAACAATGGGACAATCGCACAGGCTCAGGAACCTAGATACCACCAGAGATCCAAACATATTCTCCGACGTTATCATCTTATTAGAGAGATCATAGATAGAGGCGATGTCAGACTGTGCAGAGTTCCATCTGAGAACAATGTAGCAGATCCATTGACTAAGCCGCTCACACAGCAGAAGCATGATGGTCACGCTGTGTCCATTGGTATTAGATACATGTATGATTGGAATTAGTGCAAGTGGGAGATTGTTAGTGTAATATGCCCAAAAGCCAATCAATGGATGTTTTATTTGTAGTCATGTATACAAATTAAGGTTATTCCAATAAATATTATTTATGAGATAAACGCTTGCACATATTTATTACCCTAGAATATTTATATATTCTTAAATGTCCCTAGTCGATTATTATTATGGATGGGTTGTAATAATAAATTAAGACTAGCATATGTTGAGAATTATATGTGATATGAATTCTACATACGGGTACAAGTTAGAGAACTTGTGGACTGGACCGACCCACATAAGAACACTACATGGAACGTTATATGATTGTCATTAGCGGTTCTTATATGTATTGTCCTTAGACCTGTGATCATCAAGGTTCCCAACATATGAGTCGTATACTTTGATATTACTCTTGGCTATTTCGTAAATGAGTAGACTTAGTGTAATCATTGGGTATATGATAAATATGTAGTGGGTTTTGTATGATCCAGAGGGAATTTGTCCAACCCATATAACGGGTATATTATCGGATGGTTTCTTGATAGAGTTGAACTGTAAATGCACGGTCGTGCTCGGATTATGATATGGTGATATCATTAGTATCCGTTTTACACAGTTAGCTCGAGGATCAAGAAACTGAGATTAAACATATGTGAGATTGACATATTCCAAGTCTCGTATTTGATCTTGATAATGGGACAAAGGGACGATGACATGTTTCCGAGGCATATTGAATCAATACTGATCTTGTCGTTCGGGTAGCAATGATGTGTTGCTAGACGCCGCTCTTTGCTTATAATTGTAAATGAGTTTACAAATATTGTCGGACGTTACAAGTGCCTACAGGGTCACACACTTAGAATCGTTGATTCGAGCAGGTGGTTGAACTGTGGTTGGACCATGGTTCGACCAAGTGTGGTTGGACCATGGTTGGACCGTGGTTGGACCAAGGTCGTTTTGGGCTGGTTTGATACAATAATTGTCAGAATTATTGAGCCAAACCTGATTTCTTGTGATGTGTAATCCCATTAGTGCTTAGTAGTAGACAAGATAATGGGTATCTTAATCATGATGGGCCATTATATTGGCCATTACCCTAAGCACTAATTGAGTGGCATAACTAGATTATGCTTTGGGTTTTTTGGCTGATTGCATTCTGGTCTTTGTGAGCCTTGAGAGTGTGTTTTCAGACCAGTAAGAACACACACAAACACTCACCCATTCTCTGAGAAAGAAAGTAACACCACATAGCTCCCAGAAATCCGTAGCTAGCACCACGGTTCGGGAGTGCTTGGGTTGGAGATCGTGAGACGTTTTCCGACTGTGATCGACGGTTCGTGTGGATACCGTAGAGGAGCAGGATATCCTTCCGGCTCTAGCTTATTCAGTTCATCAGTTGGGTGAAAGACCTCAATCGTTTCAGGTATGTTCGTTTATGTTATTCGGTTTAGCTACCCTTCACTTGGATCCTCCTTGTGTATCCGGTTTCTCCGCTGCGTATGTTATTGCTTTTGATTGTCAATTTGTATGCCCGGATACTTACACTTCATTCCATATCCTGCTTTCCACCGCTCGAGCTTCCAAAGCAGTCCAAGGTTTATGAGCTCTAAAACTTCCCACTACTATCCAAACGTTTTGTATTTAAGGGATTGACGGTGCGTGGTTTCTATTTTGTTCTTACTTCCCTCCGAGGAGCACAACAAAAAGGCAACATCAGGTTTGCCCGGAGCTTCAACGCTGCAAACATAGCAGCTTCTTTTCAAGCTCCACGACCTCGATTAGGTAAACTAACTAAACTAATAAAAAAACAAAAAGTATTCCTTTATATTCACCCATTGGTTTCGTTAGAAATTGCCGAAGAAGAAGATAATTTTTATATTATTGTTGTCTGTTGGTTTAAAGGTAATTTTTGTCAAACATCAATAGAGCTTCAACTTCTTATATGCCAGAGAGGAGTAGAAGACATCCTGAATTTTGTGCAGCGTGAGTTTTTGCCTCCCTCACTCGCTTCATAGTAATTCTTTAAAAGACCACAGTTTGATTTTTATCCTCAATGTTGTCTTTAGGAATATCCAAATAGTTATTAACGGTAACACAGGTCAGTTGTTTTTAGCCTTTGCTGGGCGTCAACTATTTGACAAAATGGCCGAATGAGAATTGCCCCCTTTTAGAAAGTAGAGAGGGATCAAGAGCAACCCATGAAGAAATCAATAGACCCATTCAAAGCAGCAAGAAGTGGAAAACAATATTTTTTTAGACTTCTGTTCTATCCATGATATTTGTAATAAATATCACCTGTGAGTAATTAAGGTAGTCTTGCATTTCACTCAGCTTCTTATGAAAATATTTTTAAAAATATATATTAAAAAAAAATCTTCAGATCAAAATAGAGACTAACTCAGGTATGGTTCTGAGTCCTTGGATTTGTCATTTGCTTATTATATTTATTTTGGTCGCATGACTATTCTTAGAAGCGTGGAAAGAATAAACCATAAATAGTTAAATTTTATTATGTAAAAATTCTTCGCTGTATAATGAGTTTGCAAAATGGACTCATAAACCAAATACCATATCTGATAGAAGCAATGACTTTTTTAAAAACTTTTCTGACATTTTCTTTTTAAGTTTTCTTTTTTTTTTTTTGGCAACAAGCCACAATTTTCCTCAGATGTATTCAACTAAATAATTAAGAGGAAACTATTCAACTAAATAATTAAATACAAACGACGCAACTTTTAGACTTTTTTTATGCTAAGAATTTTTTGGATGCTAGAGTTTTAAACTTCTAGACTCATTGTTTTGGGTTTCATATATTTTGAAAGATTACAACTTCATTGTTTCACAATTCTAACGAAACTTCCTTTTTTACAGTTTGTTTATTACTGTTAGTAAGTGCTCTTTGCATTATTAGCAATATCATGTGCTTTCTGAATTTAGTTGGAACTCTAATACAATAAAACCACTGGTAAAAAAAAATAATGCAATAAAACCATTCTTAACCAAACCTGGAATACCAAAATTTTATAGAAGATTTGGTAAGTTTCCATTTTTGGTTTTACCTATAATATCACGAAGTTTTCTTTATTTGTCCCAACTGTGGATAGCTTGGTTGGTCCTGCTTGCACTTTACAAAATGGGTGGAGTCCCAATTCTATCAAGTTTTGATCATCAAACTAGAGAAAATCATAGATGCTTGCATGCGGTATTGCTTTTTCGTTTCTTTAAAATTGGAACAAAGCCAAATATTTTCCTCATTNTCACCATAATGCTTCGCCTCGCCTCCCACTCGAAGTAAATCACCAACACGAGAACAAGATTCTCCCATCCGTGACTTGCTTACCGGAAAGCTAGACCTTGCCCATGGGAAGAACAAAATACTCTCACAAGGAGAAACACTCTCACAAGGAGAACAACTCTCACAATGAGAACAACTTTTATTCCCATATAAGGGTACTAGATCTATAACAATACTAAAAGAGTAAGAAGATGAACTAGAAAAGTGGGGGGGGGGGGAAGGGGGTTTACCATAAATGGTGAAGGAATCATCCATGGCAACCTCCATTTTAAATTTTGAAGAAGAGAAAAACTAGAGAGACGAAGGAAGGAGGAGCCTCTCTCTAGAAAGCTGCTAATGGTAACTATGTATCCAGGTGTTTTGTCAAATAATGCTACATCTGAGGCCAAATGTCAGGATTATGTATGTGCCACTATACCAATTATTATTTGTATTTGTATCTGTATCGTATCTCAATTGATCGTGCCCAGGATAAATTGCTGAAATTGGTGTTGGGAGGTTATTCTTTACCATTTCTATAAATATGTAGTTTCCCGAATGCGGATCTATATGACCTCTTAAAAACTTTGGCCTTGGAACAAATAGACATACAGTTTAACATGTTTTCATTTCTTTCCTTTCCTTCTTTTTAAAAAGATTTATGGCTTTCCCCTCGGTTCATTTTGCCTCGAGAAGATAAAGTTAATCTTTTTTTTCATTGAAAGGTGGGAAGAAGTACTTTCTTTCAAAGAGTTACAGAAAATAAAAAGAAATTGACTGTACATAATTTCAAGTATGCTATAATTCTAAGCTTAGTTCGTGGATGACAAAATATATATATGACGGCTGCTGCGAATCGAGGCGTATAAAACTCAGTTTTTAGGTAATTTGCCATTTGTCACGATTGTATCGAAGGAGCAACAAGTTTATGTATTTTAACTTGTAACTGGATCAAAGGTTATTTTTGAAATTTTCAACCAATTTCTTATTTTTTACTTTTATCCTCCCCATCTCTCTCTCTTGTCGACACAAGTTTTTTTCCTCAACCCTCATTCTCTCTCTCTCTCCGTCACTCTCCAGTAAAGAAAAAGGAAATGAAAATTTGAGGATGCATCTCCGAGATGAAGACAGCTCAGACATAACCACAAGCAGGGAAAAAAACCATCGCTATGTTGGATAAAAAATGCCAAGCAGCAAACTTATGTGCTACAACTAGTAAGTGGATCTAGTATTTTTGTATATTTTTGTTATAAGTTTTTTAACCTTTTCTCCTTAGCCTCTTTTTTATTCCCCTCACTTCCGCTCAAGAATTGAAAGAAATTTTTTTTTTTCAAGAGAGGGTTTCCTTCATCCACCAAGACAAAAAAAGGGGAAAGAATACTTCATAGATCCCATCGAGCTTTTCCTTGTGCTCTTTCTCTTTACCGATATCATGGAAGAAGAAAAAAAAGTGAAAGTGCTTATTGTCTATTCTTTTCATGTTTTTCTTGCATTTAACAATAACTCGTGGCCCTATTTTCGTCTTACAGTGTTGAGATTATAGATTCTTTGTTTCTGTGTGTGAATTGTGAAATTGAGAAAATTTATAGACAAGACCAAGGTTTTTTTTAATTTTAAAAAGGAATTAATTGAGAGTAGCGTGAACTCACTTTTCTGCATAAAGTCTGTAGTTTCTTATTGTACCCGAAGAATTGGTGGTCGGATTTTCAAGATTTTGTTTGCCCTTTTTTTTAATCTCTGTGTCCAGTGAACCTGTATCTCTATTTACGACTTTTTGTTTGTTTAAACCCAAAATTAGTATCAAGGCAAACTAATGATTCTTTGATTCATTTTGTGAATGTTGTCGAAATTACCAACTTGGCCCTCCAATGACTGCGCTTTGTTGTTGGTTTGTTACCTGGGTTTCCTTTGCTATGTATGTGATATCAATTTTTGCTGATTTATTAATTGCGTACTTCTATAGATTCGGGATAAAAAAGTATGGTTGTACGCTTGGATTACATCTAATGTTTCTAAATTTTGTTCATCGCTTTGTTGTTGGTTTGTTACCTGGGTTTCCTTTGCTATGTATGTAACAGCCCGGGTAAAAATTTTGGATTTTTACCGGACTGTAAAAGTCTATTTACCGTGATTTACTGTTGAATTAATCTTGGGTAATTAATTCAAGGTAAATCGGGAGTCGTTTTTCGAATCCGAGTGTTTTCCCGCACTCGTGATTTTCCCGTGGATTTTTTGGAACTAAGTTGGTATTTTTCGGGTTTCGGAATTTCTCGGAAAATCACACCGGAAAATAACTAAGGAGGTATCTGTTATTTTCTGGTCCGGATCGGATTCGCCTGTAATGCAGACGAACTGCATTATTGTTAATCACATGTTAAATAGTAATTAACATGTTATAAATTGAGGAATCAGCAGGAGGGTAGCCGGGTGAGGAGAAGAAGAAGAAAAAAAGAAAGGAAAGAAAAAGAGAGAAAAAGAAAAAGAGAGGAAAAGAAAGAAAAAAAAAAGGAAAAAGGAAAAAGAAAAAAAAGAGAAATAAGGAAAAAAGAGAGAAAAACAGAAAAAAAATAAGAAAAGAAAAAAACAGGAAAAAAAGGCAGAGAGGAGAAAATAAAAAAAAAAAGAAAGAAAAAAATGAGGAAAAAAATAGAAACAGAAAAAAAGAATTGAAGAAGAAAATTAGAAGAAAAATACAGAAAATACAGAAAAAAGGGAAAATAGAGGTGAACAGTGTCACCACTTTACCCCCGGGCCGTTACTGTGCACGCCGGCCCGATCCGGCGGTTTTCTCGCTGCACCGCCGCCATCCACCGCTTCCCCTCACCGGCGCGACCTCACCCCCGTCGTTGCCGAGCCGTTCCGCTGCCTTACCGGCCCTGACGCGCCGTCAACCCGGCAGAGGACCCGTGGATCCTCTTCCTCCGCCTCCTACGCCAACTGCCGTCGTCGCCGCGTCCTCCCTGCTGCTGTTCCGGAGTCGCCTCCACCTCGCCGGCCTCGCGACACCTTCCTCCTCGAGTTCGCGCCGCCGCCGTCGTCGAGGTGAGCCAGATCCGGTTGCAGACCCGTTTCCTTCCCGGGTCGCGCCTCCTGGGTTGGATCCGGGTTAGCTTTATTATTTATTTATTTTTTTTTAATTATATATATATATATCTGTTTATATAATTACTGGTATTTAATTTTCAAAAAAAAATATATTTACTTAGAGAAAAATATAGAAAGTATGATTTATGATTTTAGGGAAAATATTGTATATATATATATTTTGATAATTATGTTTTGTTTTGAAAAATATTATTATATGTAATTAGGAAAAAGATAAATATTGTATATATAATTTTTGAAAATTATAAATGCATTATTAATTTTCTGTAAAATTATGGTAACTGGTACTTTTTGGAAAATATGTAATTATGGTATAAATGATTTGTATTTCTGAAATATATAATTATTTTGATAATGTAATTATTTGGAAAGTATTTAGAAATATATATGTGTATTTATAAATTCGTTTATTTTCAGAAAATAAGTTCATATGACTATACTTTCTGGAAATGGAGTTTTCTAAAGATAACAATACTTGAAAATTATATTTTGGAAAGTATAATAATTTTTATGGAAATATTATGGAAAATATATACATATGTTATAATTTTCAGAAAAATTATGGTAATTATTATTTTGGAAATTATAGTTATTTTATGAAAATATTTTGAAAAGAATTTTAATTAAAGTATGGTACCGAAATTATATTCGGATATACGTATGGATAATTATTTTCGATAAAAGAAAATAAATAAAAGACGTGTAACCGGGATGGGTAATTTCGTAGTTTGGGCACCATTGCATACCGAATATGTGCATTTATGTGAGTGTATATTGATTTGTGGTATAGGTTTGATATCGGGCAGTTTCCCGAGGAGTCGGCGTCGGACCGGACATTATTTTCCGAAGTTGAGTAATCGGCCAAGGTGAGGATGGATTTCCTTCAATATGTGCCTTATTACTCAGTTATTGTGTTTGGTGTTGTTGCATTGTTGGATGCTGTGCTTTTGTTGTGGTTGGTTCGGGATGTCTATCCCGTGGTCTTGATTGTTGTCGGGATGTTTATCCCAGTATTTGGTATTTTGGTATTTTTGGGATGTTTATCCCCGTGTCGACTTTCTGTGTCCTTTGGAATAAATATAATGGAATAATTAATGAATTGTGATGAGGATGTCGATCCTCGGTACTTTGGTTAGGGATGTCGATCCCTGTGAGTTTGGTTTTTGATGACGATATATATTTGTCACGTGGTAAGTAGAGGTACGACCGGATGGTTTGTGACTGTTTTGTGGTGCCATGATCTGGGTTACTTGTGATGGGCATGTTGATGCCGGTTTGATTGGGATGTTGATCCCTGAGTTTGATATTGGGATGTTGATCCCGGGTTCTTTTTGATCTGGCACCAGGAACAGGTTGATAACTTGGTACGACCCTAGCTT
>JAKUCV010003551.1:20619-92566 GCA_028386065.3 Turnera subulata
TGCAGCGTTATCCCTTGGACGGGCTTGGATCCATAGTTTGCATTTATGCATACAGTGTATATGTGAGTCTTTATAAGTCTTCCGCTGTGCATGTTTTCGCTATTATTGGGCCATTGGGCCGGGATTTATTACTTATGTTGTTTTATTATTTTGGGCCGTTGGGCCGAGTTATTGTTGTTTACACTGTATGCTTGGGTTTATTTGGTTGGGTTGTCACAGTTCCGGCACGTGTTTACTGTGTACGGTAAATACGGGTCGGGGCGTTTCAATGTATGTGATATCAATTTTTGCTGATTTATTAATTGAATTGCGTACTTCTATAGATTCGGGATAAAAAAGTATGGTTCTACGCTTGGATTACATCTAATGTTTCTAAATTTTGTTCATTTTTTAGTTTTGGTTTGATCTGTTTGTACAAATGATTTTATTTTTTACCCGTATATCGAAAGGGTTGAATACTAAAATTATTTGATATAAACTTAATTAGAAAACAGTTGCAATTCCTTGATTTTATTTGGTCATGCAGGTTTGGTTGATTCATTCTCCAAAATAATTAAGACACAATTTGGAACTGCCAATCTCTGTTCCATGGGTTCGCGGAATAGACAAATGCAAATTGTTCAAACAATTACAACTGTTAGGATAAAAACAATTACTCTAATTTATATTATAGGAGGGAAATATGAGCTCAATCTAATAAATATTTGGGATCCGGATAGGAGAAAGAGAGAGTGTAAAAGTGATATGGAACTTTTTAGTATCGAGTTTCTTTTTTTTTTTTTTTGATCTAAGGATAAATTCATTACCTTGAAGGAAAATCAGAATACAAAAGTTTGGCAAGCTGTAAAGGAGGAGCGTTCATCCAGTAGGGGGGACACTGCCTTCTCCTAGCTGCCTTTGATACCCAATCTGCGACCATATTAGCAGTTCTTCACAGTGTGAAAAGCAGAAATTTTTTGTAGCAATACAGGGATGAATATCAGCGACCATGGCACAGATCAAAGCAGGAGCAGGTGAGAGCCTCCTGATCGCATTGACAGCAACAACTGAGTCAGTCTCTATGTGGACTTGGGGAAATTCTCTGGCAAGTGCTAGTAAGACAGCCTCACAGATAGCCAATGTCTCGGCTACAAGTGTTGAGGAACACTGGGTACGGAGTTCCTGTCCATCAATCACTTTACCAACTGTATTTCTACAAACGATCCCAATACCTGTCACCTGAGTTGATGAAACAAAGAAAGCGTCGCAGTTGATTTTGATCACATCAGAATCCGGGGGTTTCCAACCATCATTACCGGACGCGGTTTGATCAACAGGAAGGGGAATGTTGGTGGAAAAAGGCCCCAACATTCAACCTCCCCTCTCATCTCTCTCTCTCTACCCACAGTAAGAAGAAAAAATAAAAAAACTTTCAATGTCTTACATTTTATTTTTGGATCGAGGCCTATGATAAACAATACTGGTAACCATAACCACGAGCGAGCAGAGACAGACACCATAAACGCCGTTTCCGGTTTGAAATTCTTTTATAGGCAAAAAAACAAAAAGGTATGGAGAGGATTTGTTTTGATATATGACTATGGTCTGCGGTGGAGGAGATTTTGAAGAGTTTGGCTATGGTTTTAACCGTTTAGTAGTAATGCGAAAGATCTTACTTTGGATTGGTGCTGATTGATTCTATTGTTTCCTTTCCATCTAGGACTATTTAGTAACATAATTCATTTACGGTTTGTGATTAAAGCCCCAACAAACAATCAACGACGTCGTCTACACTGTGAAACCCAAACAAAGACGGTGTCGTTTGCGACACCAACCAAGAATCAGTTTTAAATGTGTGTAGTGTATGTGGATCAGAGCTAAACACAATTTGGTTGCCAGGGAATACCAACTTAGTGTTTCATTAATGCAATTCACTTAGAGAAAAAAATAGACTTAAAAACAAATTTAGTTAAATATAAAATTGGTATAAAATATAAAAGTGTCAAAAAAAATAAATTTAATATTTACACTCAATAATGGTATAAAAATATTAGATAAATATTATTCTATTCCAAAAATTGGAATGAATAAGATTTTCAAGAAAATACAACTTATAGCGAATAAAAATAAAGTTCTAAAAGAGTCACTAATCATCAAAAGGGAAAAAATTGTATTCATTTAAATTATATATCATTAAAAAAAAGGAAAGAAAAGATCTCACAAAAATAGTTTAAGAGGCATAAAGTAATAGAGAAAAAAATTTAAGAAAATATCACACCACTTGATTTATTAAAAGCAATAATGTGCAATTCATGCACCAAAATCATGAAAATACAAAGTTACTCAAGTGTCACACATGAAAATGTAAATTACGAATATATGTGTGTAACACGATATAAAGCAAAAGGCGCCCGAACCAATGTGTAACATGGCTAGTTGCCTAGTTTAGCTACTAAATTACTATTGCCTTTACAGAATAGTAGTAATATCTGTTAAATAAAAAGGATCGACAGGTACAGATGTACAGTTGTTGTTGGAAGTGATAGGTTTGCTGTAGTATCTGAAACGTCAGTATCTCCAATTTATTATTATAAAATATAAATAAATTATAAAATGACCAAATTACCCTTACCATCCCCGGGATTCGAAACTCAAGCAACACTTCTTATCATGTAAATAGCTTCAGCCGGCAAAATTGCCAAGTAAACGACACAAGACAAGATCATGTCTAAACAATAATCTCACAAAGAGTTGCAGCGGAAGATAACATAATACATTATAGGGCCAATCGACTATAATTTGGACTTAGATTATAAACGGAATCTTAGAGTTTGAGAAATTGTTTGGGCTTAGACCCTGATTTTCTAGTAACAGGCCTAGTGTTACGGGTTAAAACGGAGATCATATCATTATCCACTTCGCTAGCCGCCATGATAATAAGGGTTAAAGGTGTTAACAGCTTCAGCAGTACAAACAATATGGTTAAGTTGGGGTCTCGTGAAAATGAAGGCAGCAAGTAGTAAGTGAAAAGAAAAATGGGGAATACAGACAGATGATCTGGGTAAATCCACTAAGGATGGTCAAAGAGGAAAGAACCCTCTAGAGAGCTCCACATGGTGGGCTAGAGACAGCAGCTGAAATTTGTGCATTCCTGGTTCTACAAATGAGAAAAAGCATTCAAGGCATCCACTTCGATATGAACAAACCAGTAACCCATATCTCAAACTCTTTCCCAACAGCGACAAAAAAAAAAAAAATCTTTCCCAACATGTGGCTATGGTTTTAACCGTTTAGTAGTAATGCGAAAGATCTTACTTTGGATTGGTGCCGATTGATTCTATTGTTTCCTTTCCATCTAGGACTATTTAGTAACATAATTCATTTACGGTTTGTGATTAAAGCCCCAACAAACAATCAACGACGTCGTCTACACTGTGAAACCCAAACAAAGACGGTGTCGTTTGCGACACCAACCAAGAATCAGTTTTAAATGTGTGTAGTGTATGTGGATCAGAGCTAAACACAATTTGGTTGCCAGGGAATACCAACTTAGTGTTTCATTAATGCAATTCACTTAGAGAAAAAAATAGACTTAAAAACAAATTTAGTTAAATATAAAATTGGTATAAAATATAAAAGTGTCAAAAAAAATAAATTTAATATTTACACTCAATAATGGTGTAAAAATATTAGATAAATATTATTCTATTCCAAAAATTGGAATGAATAAGATTTTCAAGAAAATACAACGTATAGCGAATAAAAATAAAGTTCTAAAAGAGTCACTAATCATCAAAAGGGAAAAAATTGTATTCATTTAAATTATATATCATTAAAAAAAAGGAAAGAAAAGATCTCACAAAAATAGTTTAAGAGGCATAAAGTAATAGAGAAAAAAATTTAAGAAAATATCACACCACTTGATTTATTAAAAGCAATAATGTGCAATTCATGCACCAAAATCATGAAAATACAAAGTTACTCAAGTGTCACACATGAAAATATAAATTACGAATATATGTGTGTAACACGATATAAAGCAAAAGGCGCCCGAACCAATGTGTAACATGGCTAGTTGCCTAGTTTAGCTACTAAATTACTATTGCCTTTACAGAATAGTAGTAATATCTGTTAAATAAAAAGGATCGACAGGTACAGATGTACAGTTGTTGTTGGAAGTGATAGGTTTGTTGTAGTATCTGAAACGTCAGTATCTCCAATTTATTATTATAAAATATAAATAAATTATAAAATGACCAAATTACCCTTACCATCCCCGGGATTCGAAAATCAAGCAACACTTCTTATCATGTAAATAGCTTCAGCCGGCAAAATTGCCAAGTAAACGACTCAAGACAAGATCATGTCTAAACAATAATCTCACAAAGAGTTGCAGCGGAAGATAACATAATACATTATAGGGCCAATCGACTATAATTTGGACTTAGATTATAAACGGAATCTTAGAGTTTGAGAAATTGTTTGGGCTTAGACCCTGATTTTCTAGTAACAGGCCTAGTGTTACGGGTTAAAACGGAGATCATATCATTGGCATTCATTTAGTTAATTGTCATGAATAAACAACTTATATGATGTGTAAGTTCGTAGGATGTTATGGAGATAGGAATTATGAGGCATAACACTTGGGCTCACGCCCGGATCTGGCCAGATGAGCTACCGAGACTTGACTCATAGTAGAGGGCCTGGAATAATAACAATAATAACACACTTAACTAAATAATAATGACAATAACAGTATGAGTTGACCTTGTGTTTGGTGTGTTTTTCTGATTATTGCTTGTATGCTATACTATTGCTCATAAACTTACCCTACGAGCATGACTTCGCTTGCATGTATATTTAGACTTTTAATGCTCACAGAGTAGGCGACTCACATAACCGCCACCTCTATTTTCCACACCCTAGCTAGTGTGTTGATCTCGTCTTTCGACTTTTAGCTCAGACGCGGATATCTCGGCAGTAGTTGTGCCTTGTCTCTCAGTCGGATCCATAAGGTCGTCATGCATATTTATTTCCCTTTCATGTCTTTATTTCTTTGTAAATTGTTGTTAAGATGTTATATTTTACTTATTTATTTTATCGGCGGTTTGCTAGGGATTTGACTTATGATACTTTATCGGCGGTTTACCGGGTTTGACTGGTTATATGACATCTTTGAAATAACAATGGTTTTATGGAATCTGTTTTGAGTGCCAAGGCACCATTTCTACGCATCTCGAATTTTGGGGGTAATTTGGTAATTTCCTATTATTTAAATGATTTATTTTATTAAATTGGGCGCGGACGCTTCACTTTCTCATCTCTACATTTAAACCCATCTTCATGTCATGTATTTATGAGCCAGAATCATTTTGTTGATTATGTATTTACGAGCCAGACCAAGTTGTTCAAGTTGATCCTATTCTCATCTTAAAAAAGAACATTGTACCCAACAGGCTCAACTAGCCCAACTTGACGAGAAAACTCAATAGTATGTAACCAAACTTCAAACGTTAAAACTCATTGACCAACCTTTTTACGTGTGATGAAAATGAGGGTTACACACCTAATACTATTATAAGACAAGACCGCTTGGCCTTCCAGTGTTCCCCCGTTCTTTCCTTTTTTGCTCCCGGTTTCACCTAATTCCTCTCTGATATGATTCTACTGCGTAATCAACCCCCAATCAACCCAGAATCACGTCTTTTCCTGATTAGTACTTTCCCTAATCATCTCCAAATCGATTGATTACACATTAAATCCCTTTTTTATGCACAAATCATACCAAAAATACTTTTAGCATTATAGATGATTTAACTCTTATTTTCCACGAAAATCAGAGCTAAAATTGGTCTGCAAGTAATGTGTTTATGGGCTATTCTACTCTGGAAAAATCATATCTCATTAATTTGCGCTTCTAAATTCACTGCTAACCCAAAAATAAATCATCTCAATATAATTGGGTTGAAAATAAATAAGAAAGCCCAAGCAATGAAATAAAATTTATTTTAGTGCATTAGAGCTAAACATATTTTTATCATAGGATTAAATCATCTCATTAATCCTAGAGTCCAAACAAATAAAGGTTAAATTTACCAAAATATATTTATTCTACTAAATTAAATTCTTGTCATGCTCTAATCCAAGACCAAATCATCTCATTAATCCTAAGGTTCAAGCATGTTCAAAATCGAAATTAGAAGAATGTTTGTGGGTCAAATTTGGGTGTTCACAGATGACCCTTGTTGATGAGTCCTTAGAAACTAAGGACGAAACAACGCATGAAAGGAGCAACCAAATTTGAATGGTTTGATGTAAGAGGTGTGTGTTAATGGTTGGAGCACCCCGTGCTCCACTTCAGGAATCATCTCATCCTGAAGGTTGTTGGTTGCTGAGAATCATCTCATCCCAGGGTTTGGGAATCATCTCTTCCCAAGGTTTTTATGGATTTATCGCCCACCTTGAGGGACTCGGTTTGTTTGTGATAGAATCATCTCATCTATCGGGTCATCAACAAAGAATCATCTCATCTTTGCTAACTAGGGATTTTATCGTCCTCCCTGGGGTACTCGGTGTTTTCGGTTTGACTATCGGGAATCATCTCATCCTGGGGTTCGCGGGACCGGATCCTTGGCTCTGTGGGAATCTTCTCATCCCAAAGCTTGTGAGAACCAGGTCCTCGGCTATGGTTTGTGATTGTCGGGAATCATCTCATGCTGTGGTTTGCAAGAACCGGGCCCTCGGCTTTGCGGAAGTCATCTCATCCTATGGTTTTCGAGAACTGGATCCTCGACTTTGTATTTGCGGAGACTGGGTCCTCAACTTTGGTTTGTGTCGCACGGTTTGTGAGAACTGGGTCCCGGCTTTTGGATATCCCAACTCTGGTTCCCCTCATATCTGGATTCCCTAAGGTTTTTCTCTCATATGAGTTCCCTCATGTCTGGTCTCCCTCATCTCACGACTGGGTCCCAGCTTCAGGTTTGTGTTTCAAGGTTTGCGGGAACTGGGTCCCAGCTTTTGGTTTGCTCATCTCTTGATTTCTCTCATCTCTTGTTCGTTTCTGGGTATCTCACGTTTGGGTGTCTCAGGTTCTCTCATTGTCTTACCCATTCAGGGTGGTCTAGATCACATGCCCTAGGTTATATGAGTCCCACGCTTCTCGTGTTCTCAGGTTCCCTAGTGGGTTTAAAGGGGGTGGGGTGTGCCTTGCCCCTTGCCAAATTGCGGGCACATCATGCCCCTGGTTTGACCTTCTCGAGGTGAAGCATGATGACCGCATCATCATCTAATCACAGTTTTGTTTCATATGGCCCTACTCTACAGTAAAACAGAGAATTCCAATAAAAAATTGAGTAGAGGGGCTTGTCGTGCCCCTTGGGATCAATTGAAGTGGGGTGATGTGCCCCTAGTATGTGTACATCAAAATGTATTAGGACCTCATGGGTCTTGCATGCACAACATTGCTCACATAAAAAGGTATATCAATGAAAACTCAAGTAAAAAATCAACATGTGTCCCCTTTGTCTTAGTGAAAAGTTTGACCTAAATTGACAGATGTATTCTCCCCTTTTTCTTTCCCCCCTAATTTTCTATTTTTTTTTTGAAATTTTTGCAGGGGGTTCGGTGTCGGCCGGGCGGCCATGGAAGCTAATGATTGCTACCAACCGGCAGTCTTGGGTGGATGAGCGCCAGGCATAGCGGTCTTCACACCATGACTGCCTGGGCCGGTGATTTTAGCCTCCTAGATGTTTCCTTTTCGGTTTTGGACTTGGGCTTTAGGGTTTTTACGAATTCCACTACCCCAGAACACCATAAATAGATCCTTGAGTACCCAGAAACCCCCACAATTCATCAAAACATATTCCCAACATATCCAGGGCAATCATGAGTGAGAATTTTCTTGCTAATGTGCTCCGATGGAGAGTATCCCTCACGCGTGCCATCTTGACTTCAAGCTACCCGGGCTGTGTGCTCAATTCAACCTTGCCACTGTGAGGGTTGATAAGAGCTTAATTCGTGCTGCTGCCATGTTTTGGGAACGTGATCATCGTGTGTTTTGCTTTGGTGCTTCCATGGCGGAACTTTGCCCCACCGTGGATGAATTTAGTGCTTTCCTTGAAACCCAACTAGGAGAGGATATTGCCATGACTTCTCAAGCCCTGATAGCTAAACAAGAAATTAGTTCCCTCTTGTCCTTTACCGACAAATAGATGGAGTATGCCTTATATCTTAGAATTCTAGAGGCTTCTTATCCACGAAAAAACACTGGCATGTCCGTTCCCTATTGAGGGTGCATCAGGCGTGTTTTGTTATTATTTGTGAAACAAGAATGCAGAGTGTGTCGGAGCATTGGTGTAGGAAGATTTGGTCTCCTCCTGCCCTTGATTTTATTACAGTGGAATCTTCAGGTCTTTTTGGCGGGCTACTGCTTATGTAGGATGGTGATGAATTCTCTTGTTCCCAAAGATCTTTCTCTTCATGATGGATTCTGCTTCGAGGAACCTTAGATGGGTCTGATTCCGCCATCACTCTTTGCTGTATCTATGCCCCAGTGGATCTAGAAGTGCGTATTTCTCTATGGGGTGAACTCCTTTCATTGAATTCTGCTTTCTCATCTCCTTGGTTAGTAATAGGTGATTATAAAGAGACCCTATTATCTTCAGATCGCATGAGTGGTACGGTGCATGTTAGAGGAGTAAGGGCTTTGCGACAGTTTATGGCATCTCTTAACTTACAGGAATTTTTCCTTCAAGGAAAACATTTTACTTGGTCCAATTCGATCTCAGCAAGTAAAATTGATAGGGCAATGGCCAAACTTGAATGGAACATCTTTTTTCCCACGCTTTCTCTCAAATCAGATGCTGGGGTCACTTCAGATCACTGGCCTCTTATCCTGTCCCAAGAACAGGTCTAGTGGGTTTTAAGCCCTTCCGTTTCCTTGATTACTTGTGGGAGGCTCAAAATTTTATGGAGATTTTGTTAGATATGTGGAAATCTTTGGAGGTTGAGTTCCCACATCGTTTTTTACTTCCTTAAAAAACTGGGTCGGCTGCGAGCTCTTCTATCTCAATGGAATAAAAACTCTTTCGGCACTGTCCACCATGAAGTGTGTCTTTTACAACAAAAAGTGGAAGATTTTGACCTCCTGGCCGAAGAGAAGGAGCTCACTGTGGAGGAAAAGATGGAGTTGGCATCCCTTCGATCCTCGCTACAATTAAAATATAAAGAAGAGAACCTCTTGTGGCATCAAAAATCCCGACTTAGATGGAGCAAGATGGGTGATCGAAATACTCAGTTTTTTCATGTATCTGCGTGTCATCGAGGGAGAAAGAAAGGTATTCACTCTATTGCTATCGGTGATGAGCTTGTTTCTGATCCAACCGGTGTTAAGAATGATGCCACCAGATTTTTTTCTTCTCTCTATGACGAACCTATCCAGCACCGGCCTAAGGTGGGTAGCCTTCTTTTTAGGTCCATATCCCAGGAGGATATGTGTCTTTTAGATAGGAATATCACTTTAGATGAAGTTAAGGCGGCAGTGTGGGCTTGTGATTCCTCCAAGGCTCCTGGACCGGATGGCTACAATTTTTGTTTTTATAATCGCTCTTGGGAGTTGATCAAACATGATCTTTTTGATCTTATACAACATTTCTTCTCTTCGGGCGACCTTCCTAAAGGTATTTCCTACTCATATATAACAGTGGTGCCTAAGAAATCAGAGGCGTTGGGTTTTGATGACTTCCAGCCGATCACCCTCATTCATGGGGTGTATAAGATTATCCCAGTTATGCCTTCTATTATCAGTGACACTCAGTCTGCCTTTATTTTCAGGCGACATATTTTAGATTGTTTCATGCTCCTAGGATACCCAGAAAACTATAAATAGGACCCTCCTCACACATTTCAAGGGACAAACATTCTATTACATAAACACTATTCAAAAAGCTTTGAAGTTTGGAGAAACTCTACCTCTCCAAGCTTAAGAAATAGTTTCATAGGCGAAACTCTGGTAGAATTTCGTGGATAGCATCATCCATTGAAGGCAGTAAAAAGGGAGAATCGAGAAGAACTCCAAGATTGAGTTGAGAAGTAGAAGGAAATTGTGTGGAAGGTACAACCCAAACCAAAGAGCTAGAGGAGGGCTGCAAGAGGTAATCCTAATCCCTTTTTGTCTGACCAATTTTTGTTGAGATGTTGATGTTGATGTTGATGATGATGTGATTGTTGTGATGCCAAGTCGAGAACTACGTGGGCTTTGAACCCGGTCGCCGGGGTACGTAGGTGGTTTCTAGTGGTGGAAACTCAAGCCCAATCTTCTTCTTCTCCCCTTTCTTTTTAATATTCAATTATTAAGTGTTTTGGTGCTCACACTTGCACACTTGCTCAAGGCATACAAAGTCCTCTAATTGCACAAAGTTTCGCCCCAACATGGATGGGTGCTTAACACCTCCCATCCATGACGAATCCCCGGGTCCAAAATCTTTGGTTCGCTAATCAGTTGCCTAAATGGAGTCACATGAAGGGTTTTTTCCAAGTTTTTGTCCCTTAATAAAATTTGGGTGGCGACTCCAAAGACGTTGGATGCCGGTTATGAAGAAGGTGTAAAGGAAAGGTGAATAGGCCCAAGTGATTTTGGGACGGATATTCACAGGTCAGGATATCTGTTCTTGTGTGAGGGGATGCCTTTTCTTCCTCACCAGCCCGTTGTGTGGTTGTCCATTGCTCCCCCAAAGGTGGAGGCCTCTTTATGGCTGGCTCTACAAGATGGCCTGGCAGTGCGTGCGGCTCTTTTCCTTCCAGATATGCTGCCCCTGGCGGGATCCCTATGTCCTTTCTATCACCGTGCCATAGAAAACTTTCAACACCTTTTTCTATTTTGCCCTTTGGTTACCTCTATTTGGCAGAACTTATGTCACTAGTGGGGGGTTCCTTGGATTGCTCCTGCTTCCTTACAGAGTTGGTTTGTCCAATGGCCTTATATCTCCGGTGCTTGCCATAATCAGTTGGTATGGATGTTGTTGGGATGCTCTGTGATCTGGTCCTTACGGCTTGCACGTAATGCGTTGATTTTTAAAGGCAAACCGGGGCTGCTACTGGACCTGATTATTGTTCGTGCCTTTGTCTGGTTCAAAACTGCCCATCCTCAGTTTCCCTACAGTGCAAGCATCGTGCTCTCTTCTTTGGAGTTTTTTAAATCGTGGCGTTACCCCAAGGCGTTGCAAGTCCATTTCACCTAATTCAAACTTCTTTTTAAGGTTTTTGCACCTCTTGTATTAGTGCAGTGGTCTTGTTTCTGTATTCTCCCTACTACCTGATGTAAATATTTTCACTTATAATAAATCACTCAATTAGCATAAATATATATATATATATGTTTGGTAAAGAGGAATGCATGAACTTGACACCGCTCGTTGATTAATACCTTGTCGGTGATGCGCTGCGTGGATACTTGGGGTATAGCCCGTCATGGAAGAGTGGGCATGACCATGCTCTAGCTTTGATAATGGTGAGTGAATTTTTGTTGGTTGGTCGCTTTGGCACATGTCTCCTCAGTATTAATGCACTTGTGGCCAAGCTCTTTGATGGTCATGACGCGATCCCTTCTGTTCTGGGCGAAACCCTTGCTTGCTTTGACAATCTGGCAGCTTACGCTGACAAACCCTTGACTGGCTCCCCCTTACTTCTTCAGGTATCACCTTAATCTCATGTATCCCCAAAGCTGCATTTAGGCGTCCCTTTTTCCTTATGCGCTTATTTTTTGCACATGTGGCTGTGCGATCACCTCCAACTAATCAATCCTCCAAGATCTGGCTTGTATACTATAGGATATCGAGAGCGGGGGCCCTTCTTGACTTTTCCTTCTACCAAAAGGTGGGTGGTCTTCAAGAGAGACATGAAGGATGATCAAATTGTATGGCAGAAGGCAGTCATTCACTCCTTTGGTCAGAAGGTCGTGGTACTCCTAGGAGTTTCCCATTCTACTCACTATTATCCGGCTATGATAGTTAGGCAATTTGGCCATGCTCAATTGGCTCCTCCACCTTCTTATCCTCCTCTTGACAGACTCATGGATAATCGCACGATGAAGCTCATGCATGGGTACTGGAGCTCACATACAAAGGTTAAGGTTCACAATCTTGGCATTCCTTATTCCTCCATGGGCCATCTAAAGTGGTTGAAGAAAAGTATGGGCCATTCTGAATGGATCCTTTCAAGTTATAGAAATAGGTTCTTGGGGTCTAACATTTGTCGAGAGCCTGAATCTCCTAGTGATTATGAGGAAGATGCTTGAGCGTACTAGATGTTTCATTTAGATGAATATTTATGACAGTCATAATGCATGCAAAATAAAAGAGTGAATGAACTCCCATTTTCTGTCTCGTCAATCTTTTGGCTTTTATTAATAAAAAGGGACCGGACCCGAGTTGGGCTTCCTGCATATCGATGGCTCATTTTTTTCGTTTTCTCTCTTTTGTCTTCTTTTCCCCTTTTTTTTCTTTTGAGCACAAGGAATCAGGTCTACGTAGTTCTTGTTACACCAATTTTGAGATTACACATAATACTTCTTCAATTGATCCATGTTGACGAGCTCTCAAAACTCGCTTCCATCCAAGTCTCTAATCCTCATTGCACCTTCTGATAGAATCTCCTTGATGATGTAGGGGCCAATCCATTTAGCCTTGAATTTTCCCCTAGGGTTATGCACTGGCTGCCCTCTTTTAACACCAGGTCTCCTTCGTTTAATCCCCTTTCCTTAACCCTTTTATTAAAAGCATGAGCTATTCTTCATTGGTATCCCTGCACATGATACAAGGCTAAGAGTCTCTTCTTGTCTAGCAATGCTAATTGATTAAGTCTTTCTTGTACCCATTCCATTTTAGGGAGTCCACTCTCTCGAGCTACCCTTAGTGATTGTACTTCAAGTTCTATAGGCAATATAGCTTCCATGCTATACATCAAAGAGTACAAGATTGCTCCAGTAGAAGATCTAAAGGAGGTTCGGTATCCCCATAAAGCTAATGGTAGTTTTTCTGCCCACTCGCTGTGTGTGGATATCATCTTTCCCTAGATGACCTTCAAATTCTTGTTGGCGGCCCCAACTGCACTATTAGCTTGGGGTCGATAAGGTCATGACCTATGATGCTTGATCTTATACTTTTGACATAGTCTCTCAACATCAGCCTTGAAGTGTGGAGCGTTATCTGATATCAATTCACTTAGGATGCCATAACGATAAATGATGTTATTGCGGATGAACTCGGCCACCTTTTTGGATGTGAGCACAGCATATGATTCAGCTTCCACCCATTTGGTAAAGTAATCAATGGCAACTAATATGTACTCATGTCCATTTGGGGTTATTTTTCTGATAACATCAATGCCCCATGCTGAGAACAGCCCTGGTGAGCACATGGGTGTTAGTGGTAATGGTTGCCTCAGTTGTAGCTTCCCGTGGACTTGGCATGTATGGCTGCACCTCACAAATTTTACACAATCGGCTTCCATTGTTGACCAAAAGTACCCCAATCATAGTATCTTTTGAGCTAACAAGTCTCCCCTCATATGTGGACCCTCATCTTCTCCATGAACCCTCTTCATAATCCGCTCTGCTTCCTTTGCACTTACACACAATAAGTGAACCCCTGTGGTATGCCTTTTGTAAAGATTCCCAACACATATGACGTACCCTTCAGCTAACCTCCTCAGAGTCTTCTTCGCACCGACTGTTGCTTCCTCAGGGAGTGTCCATTCCCTAAGGTATTCTACTATGTCATTATACCAATGATCTACAACACCGTCATCCCTGATTTGGCTGTGTAGTGGTTGATCCAGTCCCGTGGTGGTAAGAGCCATGGTGGAAGCTTCGTTGGAATTTGAGTTGTCCAAATAGTTTTGGAACCAAGATTCCATTGTTTCTCCTCTCAAACTGAAAAACGGCCTTTCACTTCTTTGGACCATCAATGGTAAGATGATAGCGTTGTTTGGCATTCCCATCATTGAAGAGTGTGTGGCTCATGCATTGGCAAACTGATTGTCCCTCCTGTGCACATACTGAAAATTAATCATTTCAAACTTGGATGCCAACGTCCTCAAGTAATCGTGGTAAGGTGCCAATTTTCTTTCTTGATTTTCCACTCTCCTTTGGCTTGCAATATCACTAGAACCGAATCTCCGAACACCCTATTGACAAAAAATTAGGGTTAATCACCTCCTAGTGCTAAACTGTGATTAACCATGATGATTATCTAATTTTGGTGATAACAAATTATAGGTGCATTGCTAGCTTTGCTTGTGTTGATTTTCACTTGCAGGAAAATTATGGTTTCTGCTGAAACCATATCTTGGACACACGACATATGGTTTTATCGATACCATATCTTGAATACGTGACATATCCGAGAAGTTGTCACCATCAACCTTTTGCGCAAGTTGCGTGTGGTCCTGCAAACATCTAAATCCCACTTCCAGCCGTTTGAATTGGAGAACAAGTAAGAGGGAAGACTTTTTGAAAGTGCAGAAGATGTACCCACCTAACTCCTACTCAACTCCAGAAGGTGGTCCAAACTTTCTAGATTTGGTAATTCTTTATAACCAGGGAGTTGACATGCATAACGACTCCAAACTGAAGCTTTATTGAATTGAAGTCAACTGGAGTACTAGGAGCTGTTGCAGGAGCATACCCCCCATACTCAGATCCTATAGAGAGGGACGTTTACACCTCCAGAAGATCATCCCAGTTAGTGCGCAAAATCCGAGTGTATACTTGAGCTTAAAAGATTTGGTATCTGATTTGGTTTTTCTGCTTACAGTGCGATACTATTTCAAGGGGCAATTTGTAAGCAAGGCTTGGTTGAGGTTTGCTGGATACTCAAGTCTAAGATTAGATTTGAGAGTAGGTTCGAGCTTAGCCTGTGAAAAGCTTGTGTAAGGTTAGAATTTAGCCTGTGAAAAACTTGTAAAGGTTTGAGCTTAGCCTAGAAAAGCTTGTGTTTGTAACGGTTAAGGTTGATCCCGCAAAAGCCTAGACATAGTGAGTGTTTCTAAAATCCTAAAGGAAGGAACCTTTAGGTAGTGGAGTACCAGGTGAGGGGAAACCATTCTAAATCACTGTGTTCACTCTCCTCTACTCTTTCTCTACTCGCTTTATTTCCTCATATACTCGCTAAGTGTTTACAGATTTGGTATCTCAGAAACCAATTCTTTCATAGAGATTTGGCAATGCAAAAACCAAATTTCCTTGTCCGGAAAAGTTTTAAGGCCTAATTCACCCCCCTCTTAGGCACTTTTTGGGCCTACACACCCTTATCTGCTTAATTCCCATTTTTAATGCTATCTCTAGACCGATGGTGCATGGTTCATATTCGGCCACATTGTTAGTAGCCTGAAATTCCAGCTTACAAGAAATTTTGTATGTCACCCCATCGAGGGATATGAGAATTACTCTCGTCTCAAAGCCGTTTGCGTTAGCCGCCCCATCGAAATGCATATCCCAAGTTGGTACTTCCAAATTCATTATTTCTTCATTCGGGAACTGTGGTTCAAACCTCTCATCATTTTCTACTGATTGGGAAGCTAGGAAATCAGCTATGGCACCTCCCTTGATGGCCTTTTGTGACATAATTCAGACATTGAACTGTGACAGGACTGCCACCCACCTACTCGTGCGACTGCTTGGCACAGGCCTCTCCATTAAGTACTTGATGGGATCCATCCTAGAGATGAGTATAACCACAAAGGATATAAAATAATGTCGAAGCTTTTGACAGGCCCATGTCAAGGCCACACAAGTCTTTTCCACCATGTTGTAATTCAGCTTGTAACCGTTGGTTTTCTTGCTCAAATAATAGACAGCAGTCTCAGTACGAGAATCCGGCAAGTATTGAGCTAGCATCACTCTCATGGCTTCTTCTGTGACAGTTAAATATAACAATAAGGGTTTTCCTTGTTTGAGGGGTTGGAGTACTAGAGAATTGGACAAATACTTCTTGATTTCCTCAAAGGCATCCTGGCATTTATCATCCCATTTGATGGGGACTCCCTTTTTTAGCAATGGGTGGATCGCGTAAATGCTAGAAAGTCGAGCGATGAAGCGGCTGACATACTGAATTCGCCAAGAAAGCTTCGGATTTCTTTCTCACTCTTCGGGGGGTTGGCATCTCCTTGATGGCTTTAATCTTGGAAGGGTCCACCTCTATGCCTCGTTCACTCACCGTGAAACCTAAAAACTTCCCTGCTTGAACACCAAAAACATCTTGATAGCACTTTTCTGGATTAATTCTCATGCCATACTCTCGACATATTTCGAAGAACTTCCTCAAGTTGGTCACATGAAATTCTCATGTTTCAGATTTCACGATCATGTCATCGACGTAAACCTCCACTTCTTTCTGCATCATGTCATGCAGGAGTGTAGTAGCCATCCTCTGATATGTGGCCCCAGCATTAATCAGACAAAAAGGCATGACCTTGTAACAAAATGTCCCCCATTCTTTCTAGAAAGATGTTTTATGATTATCATCTGACGCCATCTTTACCTGGTTATATCCCAAGAACCCATCCATAAACGATAACAGTGCATGTCCGGCTGTAGCGTCCACCAAAAGATCAATGTGTGGTAATAGGAATTCGTCCTTTGGGCAAGCCTTGTTCAAATCTCTATAATCCACACACATCCTCACCTTCCCATCCTTCTTTGGATCAGTGTCGGTACCAAGATTGATTTCGACAGAATCCGGGAGTTTACTCTTCTCATTACATTCACACATATTATGCATGCAACAAATATCATCATAGAAAACATCCAAGTAAGCAAAAGAGTGTCTCATTTGATTATTTTGGGATATAAAGACATCCTCATTCTCTATGTTTTTGGAACAGGAAAAACTAAAGTCAAGAGAATCATTGTTTGATTCTTTAGTTACACTTTTAGGTTCACTATCTGTTTCAGAATTTCTTCTAGACTCAGATGTTACAAAGGGATCTATGTCAGCTCCTTCCCTGATTGTCTTGAAGATGACACTTAACTTATGCGATTCCCAGTTCCTGCCCGCCTGCCTAGTATCATGGGTGACCATCCTTGCAAATTCTCCTTCTCCCTTTCCTAGATCAATACTGAGCGTGAAACAATCCTCCCCATCCATCCATTCCATGGAATTGATCCCCTTGCTACTACCTTGGTGAGGTAATATAATCTCTTTTCATTCCACCAGATCTTGGATCCTATGGAAAAGCTAAAACCACTTGTCAGTGGCATGCCAAGACTTCTGATGGAACTCACAATATCTTCTTGGATCTCTTCTAATGGGCGGATCGGGCTTAGGTGCTAGAGGTCATAGTAGACCCTCTTCCACACATTTTCTAAACATCTTTCCCAAAGACATAGGCAAAGAGGCGAATTCCATGGGTTTTGGCCCAACTTGAACAGTCACATGGTTTACCCCTGTCGGCTTCTTCGCTTGAGTTGAACTCAGATTCCTCCTAAATGCAGAAGTATCTGCTGAAACCTTAATCCTCCCTGAACAGATAGCGTCTTCCAATTGTATTCCTGCCCCAATAAGTGCCCTAAAGTTGGCACAATAGTTGCCAACCATACGATCATAGTAAACCGACTGGAGATTCTTGATTACCATCTGCACTTGATCCTCTTCGTTGGGTCTATTCACCATCAAGGACGCCTTGCCATGGCACCTTGAAATATAAGAAGAGAAAGTTTTTTGGGCTTTTTGTTTAGTCGTCTCGAGATCCCTCTTGGTCAGTTCTATTTCAGTGTTGTAGCTGTATTGCATCAGGAACTCCATACAGATGTCATCCCATTTGCTCACTTTGCTCTCATCCAAGATCATGAACCATCTCAAGACTGCTCCCGACAAAGTCCTTCAAAACAACTAGGTCATCAATTCAGACCCGATCCCTATAGGCTGCAACATCCTCACATAAATTTTCAAATGGGTCGTAGGACATCCCTTTCCATTGAACTTTTCAATCTCTAGCATCTTGAACTTCTTAGGTAGGCGAGCTTCGGGGAACAAAGATAGGTGGTCCAAGTTCCAGCCATCCTCTTTCCTCTTCATGGTCTTCAACAGTTCTACTCTCCTGAGCCTCTCTTCATCTCCTTTTGGCTCTCGCACCACAGAACCACCGTCTTGGGCTGCTTTGACACCATTTCCGACGCCTAGCTTCAAAGTTTGTCTCCCATCACTCCTAGGGGACGTAGTCCTTCCTTGCTTGAGTGCCATCATTGCATCCCTCATGTCCGGATCATTCAGCAAGAATTCCATAGCCTCATCCAACTTGGTAGTATTATCCTCACTCATATTGCCTTAGTATTGGGGAATACAAGTATGAAGGCTTCGGGTACCCAAGGGATCTCTTCACACACATCTTTTTGTTGGTGTTTTTTAGGCATGTACAAATGAAAGGGGTCAATCTATTTAACTTACCTGAATTCACAATAATAATCACCCAAATGCACACACCACTTATTGATTCATTATGCTTGAGATGCTCAGGGTATACAGCTAGTTGGGGGCTAAAAATTGCCGCTAGGGAATAGTTTGACCTAATCACTTGTGATAATGGAGATCGCATGAGGTACGAGGCCCATTAATCCCTAACATTACTAAGCATCGAGAAACGGGTTCACTCAAGCCATTATTGCTTAAGGAAAACATCGTAGCGGACTCGGATTCCCTCGCCCTCTTACGGTAGCGGCTTCACATCAATTTTCATGAATGCAAGGCACTTATGATGACACATAAAAAGCATATAAAATCCAACGATTGCACAAGGTTTCTTAAACCCTCAGAATCCCCAGTGGAGTCGCCAGCTGTGAGAACCCGACCGAAAATCACTTGGGTCTCTTCACCTTCCCCTTTACACTTCATGGTAACCAACACCCATTATCTTTGGAGTCGCCACTCGAATTTTATTATGGGAAAAAATTTGGGAAAACCCCGTTCTTGAATCCCAATGACTACATTCGAAGAAACTGGTTAATGAACCAAAGAAAATGGGCCTGGGGGTTCTTCATGGATGGGAAGCAGTTAGGCACCCATCCATGTTAGGGCGAAACTTTGTGCAATTGGAGAATATTTGTATGCCTTGTGCAAGTGTGTGTATAATGTGGAAACAAATCACATAACAACAAAATTGAAATAAAAAGAGAAATAAAAATATTTTGGCTTGAGTCTCCACCGCTAGAGACCACCTACGTGTAAGTAACCGGGTATGCAAACAAAGAGACAATATGCGCAGCAGAAAACCCGGAACTAATGGAGGATCAATGTGAAACGGGTAAACCGTATAACAAAATTTTGTACCTGGTTTGGTCTAGATCTTTCACTCAACTGATGATACGAATCAGCAAGAACCGGACAGAAATCCGACTCCTTTACGGTATCCACACGAACCGTCGATGACTGTTAGCAACCGTCACACGATCACTAACCCTAGCACTCTCGAGCCGTAGTGCTAGCTGCAGAATTTTCGAGAGCTATAGACTAGAGAGTGTTTGATGTATTGTGTGTGCTTAGCTTGGTGTGTTAATCTCATTAACCACACCCTTTCATGTATATCACATATACATATATCAATGTTAGTTAGTTTCGAAAATGGCCAACACAATCATACATATATATCTTATCATATATCAATATGTATGATTGTGTTTCCATTATCTACACTTTAGTCACAATCATCAACATGATCATGTCTCCACTAACTCAATCATATATATCAACATATATATAAAACAACACATCTTTTCATGCCTTTTGGTCAATATTTCAGGTTCAATAATTCTGGTAACTATTGAACCGATCAACCCAAACGACCCGGTCCAACCATGGTCTAACCACTAGCTCAATAACCTGGTCGAACCATGGTCCAACCATGGTCTAACCGCTGACGCGAATCAACAGTTCTAAGTGTGTGACCCTGTAGGCACTAATCATGTTGACAATAATTATAAACTCTCATTTATAATTATAAACAATGAGCGGTGTCTAGCAACACATCATTGCTACCCAAGTGACCAGATCAGTACTGATTCATTATGCCTCGGAAAAATGTTATTATCTTTTCGTCACATTATCAAGATCAAACACGAGATATGGAATATGTCATTCTCGTATATGTTTAATCTAAGTTTTCTTGATCCCTGAGTTAACTGTGTAAAACAGATACAAATGATATCCCCATATCACTTAATCTGAGCATGGCCATGCATTTACAGTTCAACTCTATCAAGAGGCCCAACTGATAATATACCCGTTATAAGGGTTGGACGAATTCCATCTTGATCATACAAAACCCACTACACATTGTATCATGTACCCAACAATTACTCTAAGGTTTACTCAGTTACGGGTAACTAAGAATAATGTCAAAGTACACGACTCATATGTTGGGAACTTTGGTGATCTCAGGTCTAAGAATAGTACATATAAGAACCACTAATGACAACATATATATAACAGTCCATGTAGTGTTCTTATGTCGGGTCAGTCCAGACCACAAGTTCTCTAACTTGTACCCGTATGTAGAATTCATATCTCATATAATTCTCAACATACGCTAGTCTTAATTTATTATTACAATCCATCCATAATAACAATCGACTAGGGACAATTCAAGAATATAAAATATTCTTAGGTTATAAATATGTGCAAGCTTATATCACTGATAAATATATTTATTGGAATAAAACCTTAATAAATATACATGACTGTATAATCATCCAATGATTGGCTTTTGGGCATTACACTAACACTACGTACCCCGGCGACCGGGTTCAAAGCCCACGTAGTTCTTATTCATGGCATCACAACACTCACATCATCAATACCATCATCAAATCCACAACAAATAATAAACACAAAAGGGGTTTAGTGTTACCTCTTGAAGCCATCCTCTAGTTCCTCAGTTCGGATTGAATTATGCACCCACTTTCTCCCCACTCCTTAGCTCAATTTTCTATTCTCTCTTAGTCTACCCTTGTTTCCACCTTGTTGATGCTACCGACAAAATTCCTCCAGAGTTTCTGCCTGTAAAAAAATTTCCAGGCTTGGAGAAGTATAGTTTCTCCAATCAACAAAGCTTATGGGGGTGTGTGTAATGAAAAATTGATCCCCTTGAAATGTGAATGAGAGACCCTATTTATATTGTTCTGGAGAGTCTAGGGGCGTGGACCAGCTTAATGAGCAAGGTCTCAGCCAAAAATCTGGGCCAAAGTTGTGTAGAATCGAATTAGGGGCGAAATCAGAGGAAATTGGGCGTTTCTAGGCACCATGACCGCCATGGCCGGCGATCATTGGCTGGATGGCCGCCAAGCCCGACGGTCATCTGTGGATTGCCACCCGGACCTGGCGATCGTCCCGCCATGACTGCCCGACCTTCCCGTATTCCCCCGTTCTTTCCTTTTTTTGCTCTCGGTTTCCCCTAATTCCTCCCTAATTTGATTCCACCGCGTGATCAACCCCTAATCAACCTAGAATCACTTCTTTTCTTGATTAGTACTCCCCCTAATCATCTCCTAATTGATTGATTACACATTAAATCCCCATTTTTATGCACAAATCATATCAGAAACACTTTTACCATTAAAAGATGATTTAAATTTGATTTTCCACGAAAATCAGAGCTAAAACTGGTATGCAAGTAATGTGTTTATGGGTTATTCAACTCTGAAAAAATCATATCTCATTAACTTGGGCTTCTAAATTCACTTCTAACCCAAAAATAAATCATCTCAATATAATTGAGTTGAAAATAAATAAGAAAGCCCAAGCAATGAAATAAAATATATTTTAGTGCATTAGACCTTAGCATATTTTTATCCTAAGGTTAAATCATCTCATTAATCCTAGAGTTCAAACACAAAAAGGTTAAATTTACCAAAATATATTTATTCTACTAAATTAAATTCTTGTCATGGCCAAACCCAAGACCAAATCATCTCATTAATCCTAAGGTGCAAGCATGTTCAAAGTCAAAATTAGAAGAATGTTTGTGGGTCAAATTTGGGTGTTCACAAACATCAATGAAGTCGTCCTCCTCAGAGGCCTTTTCTTCCCAAATATCGCCATCTTCATTCCCTCTCGACTCCTGTGCTTCCCACTCCTCGTCAGCTTCTTTATCCTCCAAGGCCCCATCAACAGGCTTCAAGTATAGATATGAGTACTCCCGAGGCTTCTCTACCATTCTGCTTTGAGTATTAAAAAAAGACAAATTAAACTTAAAAAACTATAATCCATTCATTCATAATACATGTTCAGCTTAGAAGTAACAAAAAGGGAAGATCACTCCGAGTCATCCTTCGAGCCCGACTGTTGCGCTTTACAATCGTTGTCAGCTTTACCCTCCAAGGCCCGTCAATAAGCTTCCTCCAGTACGAAAACTCCTACTACTGCTGCTGCATTTCATATTCCCTTATCCTCCATGCAATTAATCCCTCCTCATGATCATCCCATGATCCATCTATTGGCCTCAAGTACTCGTCCTTCTGAGGCCCCTCATCAACTTCTGGTTCCTCCCATTTGGCAATCCACCAATATGATTCTTTCTGGATGTGCCTCTCTAGGTCGAGCATTGTATCGAAGTAAACCTCACTATTGATAGGCCATCTCATGCAATATGCACAATACATTCGGTCTTCCCAGTCAAGCTCTTAGTTCCAATGCATTTGCTTTATGTGGATTTTCATCTCTTCCTTGGTATCGAAGACGGCGCCGCACCGCTTAAATCGGCATGTAAACCGGCCCCGATTTCTTTTCTCTGAGGGCTTCAACTTTTTTCCTCTGTCTTGTCTACCTCCTCCACAGCCAGTATTCTTGGTACTGCCTTTTGGAGTCTTTTACCACTGCTTATGGGATGCCTTGCGGCAATTTTCAAATGGCGTTGCTCTTTTTCTCCCATTCTACTAGCATATCTCACCTAAGAGTGAGATGAGGATGGTATGGATGATGGTTCAAAGAGAGGCAAATAGGAGTAGCGGGCTAATGATGATCCAAGGAGGGAGTGGAGAGTGTTGTAGTTAGCATTTTGGGAATAACTCCTTGCAACGAAGGTTGGAAGGGAGTCAATGTTGTAGTGTGGAGGATAGAGAGTCGAAATGCTCCCTCCTCCGTGGTTGATGAGGGATTGGGATGTCAACGGGTGAGGGGATGTTAGTTGGTGATGGGGTGTCTGTGGGTGATATTAAGGAGACTGAATCCAGAGGAATGGGGATGTTGGGAGGAGACTCATCCTCATTCCTCCCTTCTTCTTAGTTTTCACATGTGAAGCGGCCTTTCCTAGAGCACCTCTCCATATGGAAGAGATTCTCAACTCTTTGTTTGTTACTAAGTAAAGATTTCTCTATGCTTTTCCTTGTCATCCTCCGTCTCTTCCTCATCTTCTTCATCATTATAATAACCCCAAAACCCTTCCGCAATTGGAAGGGTGGGGTGTTTTACGAAAAGTTTCCAAGTTTGGTAATGTGGGATTCAAGAGGGTGGGAGTGGAGGAGGATGGTGGTAATTGATATTTTGCTTAATAGAACTAACTAAGGTTTTAGAGAGAGGGACACTCCTTGATGCCCTTGCTAAACTGGTCCCCTCATTTAGTACATCATCCTATTCCTGCCAAAATCTCTTCCCTCAATCTCTTTAGAATAGAACTTTTTATGGTATGGAGAATTTAATGATCATTACCAAGTCCTTTTAAAATAAAAATTAGAAGATTCTATTTACGGATATGCAATTAAGCATCCGTCTCAAATGATGATTATACTTAATTACTTATACCTACAGTATTTTCCAATTTGGCATAAGGCATTTTTTTCCTCCGTAAATGCACCCTGACGGAGAAAATACATGCTGGCATATAGCGCAAAATAGTTACTCAAATTTTGCACTCTTGAATCCATATTTCCTGTTTCGCAATTAATTTGGATCAATCCCGTTTATGTTATTGATGACCACTAGTATTAAGGACAATTTTAGAATTACAAACATGAGGTGGATGCTAAATACTACAAATTCGAAGAATCCATTCACGGATTTGCAAATAAGCATTCGTCTGAAATGGTATAAATGATTATACTTACACATACAGTATTTTCCAATTTGGCATAAGGCATTTTTTCTCTGCCTTTAATAACTTACCCAGCGATTACATTAATTATTTATATAAATATATTAAATTAGAGACCAAGATCTCTAGTGTTGACAAGTAGCTTTCTAAATATTGACATGTGGCAACTAATTTTGTCAAAAAATAATTAATATATTATTTAATAAATTTAATAATTTTTTTTTAATATTCTATATTTTATTCTAAATTAATTGTTTGTGTGTAAATTGTAGGAGGGAACATAAGGGCAATGAGAATGCACAATTGAGCTTAAAAAAATTAAATATAGAAAATTAAGAGTCACATGCATCCATATATCAAATTATGAAATGTTTCTTCAAAACCAAAGGTTACATATATTTAATATTACAATCAATTTTTGTGCTATAAAATGAGGAAAACCACACACTATGGCGATGGTATTACTAAGGTAATCTCTTTTTTTTTCACAACTAAAACAAAACCATGCTTTATATTTTAGAGAATTGGTTATTTATGCATAGTTAAACTTCTGAATTTTCGGGGCAAAACCAAATATTTGTACTTTATTCCCAATCAAGAAATAAAACCCAAAAACATAACCTTCAAGGGGATTCAAGGTAAGCTTTCAAATCCTCTTGATATAGTTGTTCTATTCCTATTTTAGTATTCGTATTTTAGATCAAGAAATACCTTTTCAATTCCTTTTGTCTTCTTCGTTATGATTAACTAAATATCTGTGTGCAACACAGTATAAATCAATCAGCATACAAACACGTGTGTAACACGTGTAGTTGCCTAGTTTTTAATAATACGCCGACTTTGCAACTGGAACCATGCCATTGGGAGAGGGATTGTAATGTATGTAACTTTAAAAATTTTACCTAGACGGTATGAAGTAATAATGAGCTGTAATTGTTGTGGTCCCCCCACTTTCAGTTATTCCATTAGTTATATTACATACACCTTGTTTTGGTGAACAGGGAGTAGAGGCGATAAACCTTCTGCAAAACGGTCAAGAGCGTAACCTTCAACGTATAACACGTTAGGAACTCATGGAAGGGCCAGTATAGTTTAGGCCTCGTTATTGTTATTGACTAGCAAATTCATCCAAAGTAAAATAGATTTCCCAAATTAGAAACATTTAAATCTTAAGATTTTTTTAGAACGTGGAAAATGAAGGATGCAGCTTCTTCGACAAATTAACAAAGCTATATCATCTAAGTTGAATTCCTCTGCAACCACCTTCTGCTCATTGAAACACATCTCCTCCCTACTAACTACCATCTACCCTTCTCTCCATCAGCATGCGATGCGGCTACTCACCTTCGCACTTTTTATCTGTTGACTGTACACAATAAGTTATCACATTTATTCAATACTCACATAACAAGGCATAGAGGGGGAGGTCATAAGTTTCTATACCGTCAAATCGAATTTCAACGGAATGAAAAAGACATATATGGTCGAATTCCAACCATAGAATACGACCCTAATTGAAATGCATACATTTGTCTCATACATTATGGGGATGGTGAGAAGGGATATATTTTACTTCCCATAGGGACTCGAATTGGAGATACCATTCATTCTGGTACAAAAGTTGCTATCAAAATGGAAAATGCCCTACCTTTGAGTGCAGTTTGAACTATAGATTTATGTAATTGGAAGTAACCAATTAGGTTGACGACGAAACCTAAACATCGATCACTGATCCAAATTTAGTACCTCTATAGGATAGAACTCAACAGAAAATAGAAGAGTAATGACAGCAAGTGATTGAGTTCAATAGTTCCTCATATCCAATTCTTGACTCGAGAGATATCGTAATATGGAGAAGACAAAATTGTTTCAAGCACTGACCGAACCCGAAGCGCCCCCTCGTTCAAGGAGAGAAGGATGGGGTATTCCCATTTCAATCGATGGTCAGAGGCGAATGGAAAGCAAAGTTGTGGTAATTTGAAAGATTCCTCGGGGGAAAAATAGAGATGTCTCCTACATTATCCCGACTACATGGAAGTATTGACATAATTTGATAGTCATTCAGTCTCAATGCTACATGAAGAACATAAGCCAGATGAAGGAACGGGAAGACTTAGAATGTAGAAGAGGATAAGATGAGTGATTTGGCAGATTTGGATTCCTATATATCTACTCATGTAGTACTTTTCTTCATATTACGATATAGAAGACCCAATGTCTAGAAATCATCTACACCCAAAAAGCCGTATGCTTTGGAAGAAGTTTATACGGTTTGGGAAGAGGTTTTGATTGATCAAAAAGAAAGAAGAATCGACTTCAACCGCTATGCCCCTAGACACGGCCATACATAACATGGAAATCACACTTGGAAAGAATGGACAATTAGCTAGAGCTGCGGGTGCTGTAGCAAAACTGATTGCAAAAGAGGGGAAACCGACCACATTAAAATTACCTTCGAGCGAGGTTCGCTTAATATCCCAAAACTCTCAGCAACAGTCGGACAAGTAGGGAATCTAGGGGTGACTCATAAAAGTATGGGTCGAGCCGGATCAAAATGTTGGCTAGGGAAAGGTCCTAGAGTTAGAGGAGCAATTTTGAACGCTGTCGACCATCCCCATGGGGTGGTGTGGGGAAGGCCTCAATTGGAAAAAAAAAACCTGCCACCCTTTGGGGTTATCCTGCACTTGGAAGAAGAAGTCGAAAAGGGAAGAAATATAGTGCAAATTTGATTATTCGTTGACGTCAGAAATAGGAAAGAAATTCCAAATTGTTTCTTCATCCTTTCAAAAAAATCAAAATCCAAAAAAAGAAGAAAAGGGAGAAATTAACTATGACACGTTCACTAAAATAAATCCTTTCAAAAATTTGAAATCCAAAAAAAGAGAAATAGAAAGGAAGAAATTAACTATGACACGTTCTCTAAAAAAATCCTTTTGTCGCAATGATTTATTAAGAATAATAAATAAACGAAAAAAATAAAAAAAAATTAATAATAACCTAGTCTCGGGCATCATACCTATAATGATTGGGCATACTATTGCTATCCATAACAGAAAAGAGAATCTGCCCATTTATATATCAGATTATATGGTAGGGCATAAACTAGGAGAATTTTCACCCGCCTTAAATTTCCTAGAACATTCAGAAAAAGCCAAAAAGAAAGATGACAAATCCCGTCGTCTTTGATTTTTGCATGAATTATTATTAAAAATTAAAATTTGAAAAAAAAGGAGGGGGCAAATAATAGCGAATCCTATGATAAATAAAAGATTCGGATCCTAACTAGAATGCTAAAGTATCTATTCTAACGAAATCTATAGAAATGTTCACAAAGAAGAAAAAAAGAATAGATTCATAGGCAATCTCCCGGGATAGGCCTTTGTTATGTAGAGTCCGTACAATATCGAAGACCTTATCTCATTTTGAAATGATTTCATTCCACAGTATCAATACGATGAAACAAGGCCTTGGCATATAACTATCGTATTGAAATTGTTGGAAAAGGGGGTGTAGGGTCCACCCATATGGGGTGCTCACCACGCCGTTATTTGGACTCTATAAATAATAATGCTATGTGGTATTATTTAATAGGTCGTCAGACATAAGCAATACAATATACACACACAGTAAATAGAGAATAAGGGATTTAGGCTGTGAAGATTAAGAGACCAATCCGACTACACCGTGACGGCCTCCACCAATCAGTGATTCAAGCCGAGCTCCAAAGATCCTGCTTCCTCTAAATTAATTCGAGATACAAGTAAGTTAATTAATCTATTCTATATATCTGTATATAGATTCCTTCATTTGTAGCGGAGCCCTAGGCTTGTTTCCTGATTTTTTGTGTGACATGTGATCCTTTTTTTTTGTATGATAAACATAATCGATTTATTTGAATCGGTTTACATTTTTTTATTATACATAATCGATATGAGTTTTCAGTGGATCATATGTTGAAACAATTGGTTTGTTTCTTTATTATAGCATGTCAAATCGATATGTGGCTTGCACTTTGAGCTTAATTATACTGTGCATATGTTGACACTGCCATTCATTTTTTTATTTTTCAACTGTGCGTTGCTTGAAGCCTTGAACTGTGTGCCATGCCATATTCTTTTCAATTAGTATTTTTTTTGCCTGATCGACAATTGAAAATAACTGGATCTAGGTGTACTATGTTGTTTTGTGGAACAAAATCTTCTTTTTGGAAACCCAAGAGCAGAAAACCCCAATCCCATTTCTTCACTGCACATGACGGTGGACAAGGGGAGGATTGCTGTAGATGGCGGCAAGGCAAGGGTTGCCGCACACGGTGGTGGCCAAGGCAAGAAGGGATTCGTACCGCAGCGCCACAGACGGTGGATGCACGACGGCGGCATGGATCCCTACGCACGAAACGACGACTTGTAAAGGCGGCAGTGGATCTTCAAGGGGGCCTCTATGTAGCGGGTGACGAGTGTTTCGAGCAGCGTGGCCGGAAAAGGCAGGCGACGTTCATCGTCGTCTTGTCATTCTGTGCTGCTGCACCCACTGGGCGCGATCTGTTCCCGTCACCGGCGAGACCCGAGGCTGCTGCGGTGGTGTCCAACGCCACTGTGCCCTCTGGCCGCGATTGCGTCGTCCACCGTCGATGGTGGATTGCTTCGGTGGCAGCGTTTCTTTATCTGGGCAGTGGCGGTGGCTGGTTACTGTGGGGGGAGAAAGAGAAGAAACCCTAGGGTTTCATCCCACACCTCCCACGTGTGACCATTATTATTAAAAAGAAACTCCTTGTGAACACCCAAATTTAAACCATGAATATTTTGTTATCCTAGATTTTGGAAATGTTTGCACCCAAGGATTAATGAGACGATTTAATCTTTGGCTAGAGTATGTTACAATCCAATTTGATGAACTATTGATATCTTAGGAGAAGAGAGAAATTTTAGGCAGAAAGGCCTGACTTTTTCTTCATGAATCGGATTAAAATCGAAACTAAAGGAAAACCCTCACAAAATAGGAAGACTCAGACTTGGTGGTCTTGTAGAGATGACCGCCAGGCCTGATGGACATGCATAGAAGACCGCCAGGCCATGGCAGTCACGTCGTGATGACCGGCAGGCCATGGCATTCAAGAAGCACTGTTTTGGAAACTTTTTCTTCAGTGAGCATAGCCCACTTAATTAACGATTTCGGGTGACCCAGAGAACTAATTAATGTGGAAAAAGTTGGAGAAGAAACTAGAATCTTACGACTTTCGTTGGATATAAAGTTCATAATTTTTGGCCTTGTGGATTAAGAGTAGTAATCATTTAAAGCCGGCCCAACCACGCAAGAATTCAACACCGACCTAGGCCCACCATTTTTGCAATAACCTGAGCTACAAAAGTTCAAACCAAGAGAACTTTAAATAGGTAGAAACCTAAGAGAATTATCTAGAACTTTGTAGAAGGGTTCAAAGTCTAATTTCGTTTTCTAAAAGTCAGAAGTTGGCGTGCAACTTATGGATCAGAAAACAGGAAAAATCCAACTTGTAGTGCAAATCAAGAATTTTTTTTTAGGATCAAATTAACGATTTCATTTCAAACTGAGTTAGGAAAATCCTAACAACTTTTACAGACACATTGAAATAAAAGAACAGAGGTAATACTCTGCTGTACAATAACACTACAAACAGAAGACATAAACTGCATCTTCAACGAAGTAGTGAAAAACTGATGAGATACATATACAACATCTATCAACATTAGCTGTCCTGCAAAGGCCATCCATTAACATCAACTCCTCATAATTTACAAAAAGACTGCATCTCCAATGAAATAGTTCTGGGCTTCATGTGGACTAGAACTTTAAATTTAAATTTTATATCAGAACAGATTTCAGACATAATACTATCCGTGGAACGAGAGCAGTGGGTGAAATACCTCCGATTTCTTTCATGCCAAATGTGGTAAATGCATGCATTCCATGCCACTCGAATTATCATAGACTTCAAAGTCCTCTTCTGCAAATGACTTTTAGCCCAGAGAAATTCTGAATTCCAATAACCAATTACTCTAACAACAGAATAGAGAGAAAGCAAGCGAGACCATATTATGGAAGTGTTAGAGCAGGAGAAAAATAAATGATCTCGGCTTTTGACTGGATTTGAACATAGAAGACAAGAAGTATCAGAGATGATCCCCCATTTTTTAAGTCTGGACCGAGTGCTCAATCAAATCAAGAATTTTATTTCCAATTTGATCTAGGAGCCATCAACCATTGGATCTAGGGATTAAATCCCTACCCTAGGATTAGGTGGACGTCCAGGCACCATGAACACTATAAATAGGGCCCCCCATTCACCCTAATGGGACACAACAAATTCTCTCTTCTTTCTACATACACTAAAGCATAGGTGAAACGCCCGTGTCCCAATTTATTAATATAAATTAAAAATTTAATACAAAATGACCAATTTGCCCTTATCATTCCCGGGACACGAAAAATCATCAACAACATGATCACAATCAAATCAAATAATGAAAAATACAAAAGAATCAAGTACGCAGCGGAAGACTAAACATAATGACAACATGTATGCATTGAACCCTATGGATCCGACCCGAGGAGAGGAAAGCACCGCCACCTGCTGATATGCACCTCTGATCAACGATCAGCTAACCTGTGTAAAACTGTGAGGGGGTGAGACCAACCACTGTCTCACCGCAGACAAATAAACCAATAATATACAAAACAAATCAACTACAAATACACCGGCAACAGCAATAGCAAACACAGAGCACAGCAATTCACAATACATAACACCAGTCATCACCAGACTTCAACCATCACTATCATTACTTATATTATTATCTTTGTTATTAAGGTTAAGTATTTTATTAGGGCCCTCTACTGTGTGCGTCGAGCTCGGTCCCGTCTGATCAGACAACCAGGCACGAAGCCCAAATAAACCAGGCACGAAGCCCAAATAAACCAGGCACGAAGCCCAACAAATCCATAGAGAGAGAGAGAGACAGAGAGAAAGAGGGAGGTAGAAAGGGGGAGGTAGAAGGAGGGAGGTAGAACCGGCCATCACAGGCCCACATGCTAACCCGCATGCCATCCCGAGGGGTATTACTTCCCGCTCGAACCAACCGGTCAANGGCTCTGGCATTTTTTCTGTGTGGCCATTAAATTTTTTATTTGTGTGAGTTGGGTTTTGTTATTGGGTTATGGGCACTCCGCCACCCGCATTTTGATCAAACAAAAAATGACATGCAGTAATAACTTCCAGTAACAATGAAGCTTTTGGCATTTTGGCATGCACTTTATGTTATAACATGCAAAAATACAAGAATATATGTATTCGTTGCTTTCTGGATGAATTTTGGACGTTCTGAATTTTCTGGTTATAATTTGTTGTGTGTATAAGCAAATATTAAATGTGTTTGATATGCTTATACCTTGTTGTTACTTTGTTTACCACAATCTTATACTTGAAAATCATGTTGTGAGAAGCATAACAAGCATGCTTAGCTTGATTAATTAATTAGGGTAATTTTCTATATGTATTAAATTTTAGGAAGATAATTGGGAACATGGTAAACTTTCCATTCTGGGTTATTTGTATGTTAATTAGCCTACTTAATTATTGCTTTACTTGATGACATGTTTGTATGTGAACATTAAATTCTTGCTATTTTTTTTATATGTGTGATTATCTTTTTGTCTTTATTCTTTTGTGTAAAGAATGACTACTGCTACCACCATTGGAAGCATTGTTGAGCTCAACAAAGGGTTGAAGTTGAATGGAAATAATTATGAAGTCTGGAGTGTGAAAATCCAGTATGTGCTGAAAATCCAGTATGAGCTCAGCAAGAGGCTCCCGAGGTAGTGAATCATGTCATGAATGAGCCTGAAGCTGGGAATACGGCTCAGCATAGGCGTGAGCGTGAGACTTATGATTCTTGGAAGAAAAAGGAATCTATTGCTCACAAAACGTTGCTGAGTGCAGTGGAAGAGGATAGTTTCTTGGACTGCAAGGACCATCTAACGGCTATGGCCATGCGGAATGCTTTGAGGACAAGTTATAGTACTTTGTCAGTGACAAAGCTGCAGTTCTTGGCCAACAGGTTTGATTGCTACAGGAAAAACCTTGGTCATACTATGAAACAACATATGAGGCACATGTCCTAACTGATGAGCAACAAATCCAAGCAGCCATACATTCTTTACCAGATGATTGGGATCTGATAAAAATGCATCTGACCTATAATGTTCGAATCACCAATAAGGAAGATGTCCGGAAACACCTTGAGCTAGAGAAGGAAAGGCTTGAGGCTGGAAAGCGATAAGTTGAGTTGCATATGGAAACTGCCAAGGCCAAGGGTGGCTTGAAGAGAAAAAATTCGAAAAAAAAGTTGGGCCAGCTTAGCCTAAGACGGGACAACAAGGCATTAAGAAACATCATCGAAATACCGATAAAGCACATGTGAAGTGCTTTAACTGCAATCAAAAGGGTCGCTATGCTTGTGAATACACTGAGCCTAAGCGAAAGACCAAGGAGCCAAGGACCACATAGTGCAGGAACGTGATGCCTTTGTTGACTTTCAGCGAGTCATACGTGGAACAAAGTGGATATATGTAGGCAACAATTCAACGGATACAGTTGAAGGAATTCGATCATGCAAGTTAGACTTGCGTGGTGGGCCAGACCCTCTTCTACATGATGTTCTCTGTACCCCTTCGACTCGTCAAAATATTATCTCCGTCAAGACTTTACCTAGTTTGGGTTTTACTTTGTTATTTCATGACAACTTTGTTGAGTTGACTTTAGGTTCATCTTTATTTGGCTTTGTTATATGACTGGAAATTTTTATGTTATGGATTTGGATGAAATTTCCAAGAATAATAATGCTTGTTTTTCCATGATTGCTTCTACTCGTAATCGTAACGTTGATGTGAACGTTTGGCATGCTAGACCTGGTCACATTGGCCAACAATGGATGCAAAGGTTAGCAAAACAAGGTTCGCTTTTTAGCATCAAACAAGTGGAACTATCTACTTGTGAGTGTTGTCTAGCTGGAAAGTCAGAATGAAAACCTTTCGATAAAGCGACTAGATCCGAATTTGCTTTGCAATCGGTCCATTCGGACATCTGTGGGCCCATGAACATTAGGGCCAGGCACGGAGCATACTATTTCATCACATTTGTAGACGACTATACTCGGTATGGTTATGTCTATTTAATACCCCACAAATCACAGTCAATAACATGCTTCCAAAGCTATATCAGCTTAGTGGAATATCAATTGGACTGTAAGATTAAGGCCATTCGAACTGATCGTGGCCGTGAGTATCTCTCGACTCAATTTAAAGGAATTTGTGATACAAAGGGGATAGCTCATCAGTTGACCATTCCCTACACTCCCCAACTAGATGGTTTTGTGGAGAGATGAAATAGAATGCTTCTTGAAATGGTTAGGTCAATGATGGAACAAGCTCAATTGCCTATTACCTTATGGGATGATGCTGTATATTAAGCTCTGCCTATGTACTTAATCGAGTGCCTACAAAATTAGTTGCAACCACTCCATAGGAGTTGTGGACTGGTAGACAACCCGACCTAAGTGATTTGAGACATTGGGGCTATGTAGCTTATACACATGATTCTTCCCATCAACATGGCAAACTGGGCCCAAGAGGGTAGAAAAGTATCTTATTTAGGTACTCAGAAACCTGAAAGGGTTTTCTGTTTATAGGCCAGCAAGACAGTGGGAGTGTAACTGAGTTTGAGTCACGAGATGTCACATTCTTCAAGAATGAGTTTCCTAAGAAGGTTTAGGTAAGACAAGACCAATCTTTGTTTGGGAACGAGGATCGAGGATCACTTCATTTAAGTGGGAGAAATTTAGCAAAAGATGAGTTTTCTCTCATCAGCAACCTCCTTCATCGTAAAAAATGAGTGCAAGTAATCCTGTTGCTTCAAGTGGGAGTGAGATTAACATTTTTTATCCGAATAGGAGCCACATCGATCCAAATGGGAACAATGATGAATCAGAATTAAGACGTGGTTCACGTGTAAAGATTCCTCACCGACGATTTGATATCGAAGGTAGAGAACTCTTTTTGATGCTTCTACATGATGACTATAGGCCAAGAAATGTAAAAAAGGCTCTCTCATGCTCTTCTAAGGAAAAATGGTGAAAAGCAATGGAAGATGAACTGAAGTCTATGTGAGTCAACCAAGTTTGGGAACTAGTTGATCTACCTGAGGGACGCAAAGCCATTGGGAACAAATGGGTTCTCAAGATTAAGCTCAAGGTTGATGGCACCGTTAAGAGATATAAGGCTCGACTGGTGGCGAAAGGGTATACACAACAAACTGGGATAGACTACGTGGAGACTTTCTCACCCGTTGTACGGTTTACCTCTATTCGCTTGATTCTAGCTATGATTGCAAACTTAGATCTAGAATTACATCAAATGGATGTAAAAACTGCCTTTCTCATTGGTGAATTGAGTGAAGAGATTTACATAGAACAACCTGAGTGTTTCATCGAAAAAGGCCACGAGCATAAGGTTTGCAGACTTTTGAAGTCTATTTATGACCTTAAACAATTTTTAAGGCAGTGGTATATACGTTTCCACAATGTTGTCTTATCTAATGGTTTTACCCTTACAGATGAAGACTAGTGTGTATATACCAAAAGATCTAGAAATAAGTTTGTGATTTTGAGATTATATGTTGATGACATGCTTATAGCTGGAAACGAAGTGGAGTTTTCCAACGAGGTTAAGACCTGGTTGTCATCTCAATTTAAGATGAAGGATATGGGTGAAGATACATATATTATTGGAGTTAAGATTTCAAGAGATCGTTCTAAGAAACTACTGTATCTCTCTTAAGAGAACTACATTAGAAAGGTTCTTGAACGGATTAATATGTAGAATAGTAATCCTATCAGCACTCCTATCAGCAAAGGCCACAACTTGGGAAATCACATATGTCCTAAGACTCCTGAAGGGAGAGAACAAATGAGCCGAGTTCCATATCAGAGCGCAGTTGGAAGTCAGATGTATACTATGGTATACAGTAGACCCGAAATCTGCCAAGCAGTTGACTTGGTAAGCAGATATCAGTCTGACCCAGGCCCAAAACATTGGCCATCAGTAAAGAGAGTCATGAGATATCTGAGGGGGATTGTTCATTACTTGCTTTGTTATCAAGGGTGGCAGGATCTGTAATTGGTAGGACACACTGATTCTAACCATAGAGTGGATATAAACGATAGAAAGTCTACGTCTGGGCATGTTTTCTTACTGAGTGGTGGGGTCATACCCTGGAGCAGTAAGAAACAATCATGTGTATCCTTGTCCACAAAGGAAGCAGAATATGTGGCTCTCGCTTCAACTGCACAAGAGGCTGTTGTGTTGAGGAGGTTCTTAGGGCTCCTTGTTGGTGATGCTAAAACTCTGATCCAGTATTGGTTTACTGTGACAGTCAAGCTGGAATTTCTTCCACCAAGGACCCTAAGTTTCATTGCAAAACCAAACACATAGATATCAAATATAACTATGTAAAGTGGTGAACGTGAAGCATTTATCTACAAGACATGTTGGCAAATCCTTTGACGAAGCCTGAACCTAGAGATGTGTTTGTCAAACACATGAAGTCTCAAGAACTGCTTAGGCTTTGAATACTTCATTTCATTTATTTCAAATGTTCACATGACTATTTAATGTTGCTTTGATTATCATTAAAGTTGAATTTCATACATAAATATTCTTTTTTGATGGATGTTGTGTACATTCCTCTATTGTTTCCTTTATTGTAAAGTATGTCAAGTAGATCATAGGTTGACCTTCTCACACAGGTAACCGCCTCCTTAACTCAGTGGTAAATGGAGATGAGACGAGTTTTAAGCAAAATTATCATATGCATAATTTGAGAGCCTATGGCTTAAAACTACATACGTCGAATGAGTAATCACAAAAGATCACTCAATTGATGAAATATGTTCATCTAGTCTACTTTATGGGCCAGATGTGAGTTTAAGATAAAGGGTAGATCATGTAACTCAAGTTTGGATACATACGGTGTCTGAATATCATCTGTACAGCATTCCTTACGGGAAAAGACATACACTCCATGGGAAAGAAGAAAATGTTGCAGCACATGTTTCATACCATGTGTGCATTTTGTCGACCAAATGGGTTAACATAAGTGTATTCTCTACTTATTGTTGTGTGAGACCCTAAGCTTCTGTATTAGCTCTATTGTGTACCCTCAGGACTCCGATCAGGTACCTGAGACTTGAGACTTAACTTGATGTTTGCTATCTTAGTGTGTTGCCAAAAGACCATGGACACTGATTCAGTCTCGCAGGACATGTCTAGAAAAGCAAGCTAAGTTGGGTTAAAGGGGATCGTGAGAAGAGGAAGAACATTAGCATAATCTCATTACTTTGTATTCACCGATGCACCAATTATAACATACGGTTATGATTGTGAATACAATGTGTCTACGTAAAGGAGATGTTCGAAAGATGTCTAATGAGACATGATCTAGTGTGCCTGCATACTTGATGATCTAGTTAGAGTTTTGACTTTTGAGGAGAGGCTACATATTCCTAACAAAAGTATAGTATATGGCTCTCATAGTATGCTGGTCGCACGGTCTACTTTCCTGTATGACTGTTTACTATTTTGATGAGAATATGTTTCTCATAGTTGGTGTATATGAGCACTCCCATTATGTGTGAGTGGGAGATGTTGGAAAAAGGGGTGTGGGGTCCACCCATATGGGGTGCTCACCACGTAACCCTAATTTGGACTTTATAAATAATACTACTATGTGGTATTATTTAGTAAGACGTCAGACATAGGAAATACACTATACACACACAGTAAACAGAGAATAAGGGATTTAGACTGTGAAGACTAGGAGACCGATCCGACTAGACCATGACGGCCTCCACCGATCAGTGATTCAAGTCGAGCTCCAAAGATCATACTTCAGCTTAATTTATTCAAGATACAAGTAAGTATATTGATCTATTCTATATATCTGTATATAGATTCCTTCAGAAATAAATCGTAATAGAAGAATTTGAAGCTAAACTGAAAAATACTGAAAGAATTTAGTAAAAAGTCCACAAATATGACATTTCACGATATGTATACAGTAATAGACGATTACGGAAGACTAGGTTTCCGACCTGGTACAACCCAAAATCATCATTCTATTTGGTTTGCACAACCAAAAAATTATTCTAAGGGTCTTCAAGGAGATCAAAAAAATAAGAAGAAACTTACTATTTTTGTTAATTGTTTGGTCAATCTTCAAGTTTTGGTTTGCAAAACTAGGAATTTTTTATAGTAAATCTTCAAGTTTTGGTGGATGGGTTTCACATACAGAGATTCAAAAAGAAATCAATGTGATCTAGGTTAGAATCTATATGGGATTTTGCAAATCCTATTTTTCAAAAAAGAAAAAGAAAAAAAAATCAAAGAATTACAGAGGCATATACAAGAAGAATTCATGCTATATGATTCCAAGATGTAAGGTCTACAACAAATCATCTACTAAAAGCGAATGTAACACGATGAATTCATAATGAAATTAATCCTACTTATATTCCTAAAAAAATGAAGAGCCCTGAGCCAATAAAAACTAAGAAATTTGACTCCCAGAAAAATGGGATTAGGGGCTCCATTTTAGAATTATGACCTAGCCATTAATGGAAGTGCGTTGGGAGCGACGGAACCTGTAAAGCCATAACATCCAAATCAAAATGAATCTTAATAATTGAATGGATAGGATGGCGAAATGAACCAAAAAACAATTAATTTTTTTTAGAGATCTTGAGATAACCGTAGAAAGAACGAAAGGAAATAGTCAAAGAGTCAATATTCACCCACGAAATTTTTTCTTTTTTCCTTTTTTTTGGATTTCCAAAATTGAAGTGATTTGATATCATAATCATAAAAATGACAAATATAGATTGGGTTAAATCTCAAAGAATCTTAGGATTCAGCCTACATATTCATCTACTCGATGTACATGGTGTTTTTTTATTATTATTTCATTCTCAAGGAGTTGGATGAGAAAAACTCTCCTGTCCAGCTCTCCAGTAGAGATGGAACTATGAATCAATCATCAACTATAACCCAAAAAAAAAAGCAGAATCCGTAAACACGATAGAGGTAGAATGAAAGGCATGTCTTATCGAGGTAATCGTATTAGTTTTGGTAAATATGGTCTGCAAGCACTTGAACCCACTTGGATTATTTCTCGACAAATAGAAGCGGGGCATCGAGCAATGACACGAAATATACGTCGCCGTGGAAAAATATCGATACGTATATTTCCCGACAAACCAGTTACGATAAGAACCGCAGAAACCCATATGGGTTCTGGGAAAGGAGATCCTAAATATTGGGTAGCTGTGGAAGTTAATAGAACTACTACTGGCTAAGGGTGATTTGGGTTGATTATCCAGGCTTCTAATCTTATCTTCTGACGTTATATAGACTAATAACATATTCCTAATTTTCAACCCAAAAAAATTAACCTTGCTATGACTGGTTACTATTGTTTGGCCAAGTTTTAGAAAATAATCCCAGAATATACATGTACATGACCTTAAGTAGACTATAATGTCGTTGTCTTGTGATATTGCTCAAATATATGTTACTCAAATATGGCATTCTCAATTCTTTTTGTGTCACTTAAGTTAGTTTGTCTTGCATTGTGTATAATATCGGATTCAATTTGGTGATCCTCTATTCTTTCAGGAATCGTAGTTTTTTATTTGCAACTCTAGAAAACAACATATTGTGAATACTCGACCCAAAATCACTTGGGCCTATTGACCTTTCCTTTACACCTTCTTCATAACTGTCATCCAATATCTTTGGAGTCGCCACCCAAATTTTATTGAGGGACAAAAACTTGGGAAAAACCCTTCATTTGACTCCTTTTAGGCAACTGATTAGCGAACCAAAGATGCTGGACCCAGGGATTCGTCATGGATGGGAAGGTGTTAGGCACCCATCCATGTTGGGGCGAAACTTTGTGCAATTAGAGGACTTTGTATGCCTTGTGTAAGTGTGCAAGTGTGAGCACCAAGACACATAATAACTGAATATTAAAAAGAATGGGGAGAAGAAGAAGATTGGGCTTGAGTTTCCACCACTAGAAACCACCTACGTACCCTGGCGACCGGGTTCAAAGCCCACGTAGTTCTTGACATGGCATCACAACAATCACATCATCATCAACATCAACATCTCAACAATAATTGGTCAGGCAAAAAGGGATTAGGATTACCTCTTGTAGCCCTCCTCTAGCTCCTTGGTTTGGGTTGTGCCTCCCACACAGTTTCCTCTCACTCCTCAACTCAATCTGGGAGTTCTTCTCGATTTTCCCCTCTTGCTGTCTTCAATGGATGATGCTACCCACAAAATTCTTCTAGAGTTTTACCTGTGGAACTATTTTTTAAGCTTGGAGAGATAGAGTTTCTCCAAGCTTCAAAGCTTTATGAAGAGTGTTTGCGTAATAGAATGTGTGTCCCCTGAAATGTGAGAGGAGGGTCCTATTTATAGTGTTCTGGATGGCCTAGGGGCATGGACCAACATATTGTCCAAGGTAATGCCAAAAATCTGGGCCAAAACAGAGTAGAATCAGATTACGGGCGTAAACCGGGGAGAAAACGCATTTCTAGAGGTGCATAACCGCCATGGCCGGCGGTTATCCTATGGGTGACAGCCGGGCCAGGCGGTCATGAGTGGAAGACCGCCCGCGCCTACGCGTTTCCCCCGTTCTTTCCTTTTTCGGTACTGATTCTCCCCTAATTCCTTCCTGATTGATCCTACCACGTAATTAACCCCTAGAATGCTCAGAATCCTCTGTTTTCTTGATTACTACTCCCCTCAATCATCTCCTAATTGACTAATTACACATTGATTCCTTATTTTAAGCCAAAATCATACCAAAAACATTCTTGCTATTAAGGAATGATTTAACTCTGATTTTCCACGAAAATCAGAGCTAAATGTGTCTGCTAGCAAGGTGTTAAATGGGCTGTGCAACTTTGAAAAAAAATCCATACCTTATTAAATTAGACCATTACATTTATCTTCAACCCAAAAATAAATATAATTGGGTTCAATAAATAAACAAGCCCAAATTTAATGAGATAAAATACATTTTAGCAATTTAGTCCTTAACATATCCTACGATTAAATCATCTCATTAATCCTAGGCATAAAAAGTCTTAATTACTATAACATATAAATTCTATTAAAGTTAAACCCGTCCATGCTTCAACCCAAGACTAACTCATCAATCTTGTGATTCAAACATGTCTGGAGTCTAATCTCAATAGAATCTTCATGGGTCAAATTTGGGTGTTCACAGATGCCCCTCGTTGGTGAGTCTTTAAAATTTTAAGTACGAAGCAACGCAAGGAAGGAACAACCATATTTGGATAATGAGTGTGAGTGTTGTGGACCAAAGGTTGGAGCATCACATGCTCTACCTTGAGAATCATCTCATCCTGAGGTTTCTTTTGGGAATTTCCAATAATCATTAATAAAGGATCTTCTCACCTATTTTAACTAGGGATATTGTCTACCTCCCGTAGGGAATTCATCTTGAGGGGTTTCTTTCGGGATTTTCCTAGTCCCAAAAGTCATTAACAAAGGATCATGTCACCTATGTTAACAAGTGATATTGTCTACCCCCCGTGGGGAATTCATCTACTGAGGGGTTTCTTTCGAGATTTTCCTGGTCCCAAAAGTCATTAACAAAGGATCTTCTCACCTATGTTAGCTAGGGATATTGTCTACCTCCCGTGGGGATTTCATCTACAAGTCGCTAACAAGGATCATCTCACCTGTGTCAGCTAGGGATATTGTCTACCTCCCGTGGGAATTTCATCTACAAGTCTCTAACAAGGATCATCTCACCTATGTTAGCTAGGGATATTGTCTACCTCCCGTAGGGATTTCATCTCATCTTGAGGGTCTTGGGATTTTCCTGGTTCCAAGAGCTAACGGGAATCATCCCGTGGCTCGTCAACATCTTCTCGATGCTCCTCTACGTCGGGACATCGTCCTTGGGATATCAATCCCTCAACTTCTTCCTCAATTCTATCTTAGGGGCACCTGTCCCTAGCAACTCTTATCGACTCTACTTCTACCATGGGGGCATCTGCCCCTGGAAACTCTCAATGGTTCTACTTCTATCTCAGGAGCATCTGCCCCTGGTCTCGGCTAGTCTAGAGCAAACATATTCATGGACCCTTCGGGTCCTCCCTCATTCAGAGCATCACAACTCGAGGCAATTATCCAAAGCATAGGCTCATCACGTTTTCAAGAGACTCATCATTCTAAAGCAAAGTACACTTCTAGCTCATCATAACACACATCATTGTAAATTCAAGTAAAAGAACATAAAATGCCCCTTAAGTGATAGATACACATATTTTCCACGCCTCTCTTTCATATTCCCTCTTTCCCCCTTTTTTTTTTCTTCCTCTCTCAATTTTCTGGAGTTTTTTAAAAAAACATTTTTGGGTGAATAGTGCCGGTCGGGTGGTCGTGAGGAGAGAAGACCGCCACTTCCTGACAGTCTTATATGGATGACCGCCAGGTGTGGCGGTCTTCTCGTCATGGCTGCCCGTGTCGGCAGTCATGGCTCACTGGTCTTCATCTTTTTTTCCTTTTTGGCTTGTGGGTTCGGGCTTTAGGGTTTTGGTGCGAATTCTACCGACCCCAAATCGTTATAAATAAAACTTTAGGTACCCAGAACTCTTCACAACTTGTCAAAATATATTTCATATGCATCTAAGGCAAGCATGAGTTTAGATTTCGGTGCCAAGGTGTTCCAATGGATGGAGAGCATCCCCTAGACGCATCGCTTCGACCTCAAGCTAACTGGACTTTGTGCCTTGTTCGACCTGGCATATGTGAAGATTGATGACGGCCTGATTCGTGTTGCTACTATGTTCTGGGATCGTGACCATCACGTGTTCCGCTTCGGCCCTTCCATGGCAGAACTTTGTCCTACGGTAGATGAGTTCGGCGCGCTTTTGGAGGTTCAAATAGGGGAGGATATTGCCATGATCTCCCCCACTACAGCAGCTGAGCTGGAGGTTAGTTCTTTATTGTCAACCGTTCTGGTGCGTGCCCCCTCGGTGTTGGCGCTTTGGTGGCTAAGCTCTTTAACGACTGTAACGTGGTGCCTTCTGTTTTGGGCGAGACTCTTATTTGCTTGGATACTCTAGCATCTTATCCTGGCAAACCCACGACTGGTTTTCCCCTCCTTCTCCAGGTACCATCCTCGATTTATCTGACTTCTGAAATCGCGGCTACACTCCCTTGCTTCTGTAAAAAACTCATGAACTCGTTTCTTTTTTCAGATGTGGTTATACGACCATCTCCAGTTGATCGTCCCTCCAAAATCTGGCTGGTATACCCCTATGGACTATTATGAGCGAAACCTCGTCGTAGTTGTTTCTTCTACCAAAGATTGGGTCCTTTTTATGAAGGATATGGCTGACAGCCGAATCATGTGGTGTTTCCCTTGGTTTCACATGCGAGAAGTCGTCTCCCACTTGCCAGGCAGAAGGTGGTGGTCCTAGGGGTTTGTCATTCTACCCAATGTTATCCGGCTAGGATTGCTAGACAGTTTGGCCATGCTCAATCCACTCCTCTGCCTCCATGCTCGCCCCTCGACATGTTATTGAACAACCATTCCATAATGCTCATGCACGGATATTGGAGTCAGCCCATACGAATTAAAGTTCTCAATCCGAAGGCCCCCTATTCTTCAGAGGGATATCGACAATGGTTGAAGAAATACATGGGTTATTCTGAATGGATCCACTTAGGTTACAGGAACCGATTTTTTGGTTCAAATGTTCTCTTAGAACCCAAATCCCCTAGCGACAATGAAGAGGAAGCTTAAGCATACTGGATGTTTTGCTAGGATAAACTTTATGACATGTGTAATGCATGCAAGATAAATGAGTGAATGAACTCCCTTTTTCTTTCTTGTCAACCTTTAAACTCTTATTAATAAAAATGGGCTGGACCCTGAATTTTATCACATTCTTCCCTTTTCGAGCATGCAGAACTGGATCTACATTATACATAATATTTCTTCAACTGGTCCAAGTTGACTGGCTCTCGAAACTCAATCCCGTCCAAGTCTCTAAGCTTTGCAGCACCTCTTGAAATGAATTCTTTGATAATGTAGGGCCTGATTCAATTAGCCTTGAATTTGCCCCTAGGGTCATGCACGGGTTGTCTTATTTCTTTCAACACCATGTCCAATTTCTTCAATCCTCTTTCTTGAACTTGCTTGATGAAGGCTCGAGCTATTCTCCTTTAGTACCCTTGCACATGGTATAAGGTTCATAATCGTTTTTCATCAAGCAATGCTAACTGGTCAAGTCTTTCCTGTACCCATTCCGTCTCAGGAAGCTCACTCTCCCGAGCCACCCTCAAGGAATGCACTTGAAGTTCTATTGGTAACACAGCTTCCATGCCATATACTAGAGAATATTGGGTTGCACCCGTCGAAGATCTGATGGAAGTTCGGTAACCCTAGATTGCCAGTGGCAATTTTTCTGACCATTCCTTGTGTGTGGATATCATCTTTCCCAGGATGACCTTTACATTCTTGTTGGCTGCTTCTACTGCACCGTTAGCCTGGGGTCGATAAGGTGATGACCTGTGATGCTTGATACCGGCAGATGATGTTATTTAGGATGAATTTGGCCACCTTTTTAGATGTCAACTTAGCATAAGACTCTGCCTCCACCCACTTGGTAAAATAATTAATGGCAACTAATATGTACTCGTGTCCATTCGTCGCTTTTGGGGTTATCTTCCCATTGACATCAATGCCCCATGCGGAGAACAGCTACGGTGATGACATTGGTGTCAAAGGTGATGGTGGTTTAGAATATAGCCTCCAATGGATCTGGCATGAATGACAACATTTCACAAATTTGGCATAATCGGCTTCCGTGGTCGACCAAAAGTATCCCAATCGCAATATCTTTCGAGCTAACATGTCTCCTCCCATATGAGGACCCTCAGCTTCCCCATGAACTTTTCTCATAATTTTCTCGGCTTCTCCCGCACCCACACACAATAGATGGACCCCCGTTGCATGCCGCTTATAAAGGCTCCCTGCGCACACAACATAACCTCTAGCCAGTCTTCTTAGAGTCTTCTTCTCAATTTCTATAGTGCCCTCAGGGAACGTCCCATCCCTGAGGTATCCCAGGATGTCTTTATACCAATGATCCATATCATCATCATTCATAATTCGGTTGTGTGATGGTTGATCAAGCTCTACAGCGGTGATAGCTATGACGGGAGCCTTGTCGAAAGGTATATCTTTCAAATAATTCTGGAACCAAGGTTCACCCACCCCCTTTTCCTGGTTAAAGGAAGGCCGATTCCTTTTCTGGACCACCAACGGTAAGATGATAGTGTTGTTCGGCATTTCCATCATCGAGGAAAGTGTGGCCAAGGCATTAGCAAACTGATTCTCCCTCCTAGCCACATACTGAAAGTCAATTTTTTTGAATCGGGAAGCTAACAGCTTTAAATGCTCGTGATAAGGTATTAGTCCTTCCTCTTTGATCATCCATTCTCCCTTGACTTGAAATACCACCAGAGCCGAATCCCCGAGTACCTTAATCCATTTCATCCCCATGTTCAAAGCTAAACCCAGACCAATAGCACATGCTTCATATTCAGCCACATTGTTAGTAGCTTTAAATTCCAATTTGCAGGAGATTGGATATGTTACTTCGTCAGGAGATATGAGAATTACACCAGTCCCAAAACCTCGAGTGTTAGCTGCTCCATCAAAATGCATCTCCCATATTGGTGCCTCTAAGTTCATCACCTTCTCATCAGGGAATTGTGGCTCAAATCTCTCATCTCAATCCACCGGTTGTGAAGCTAGAAAGTCTGCTATGGCTCCTTCTATTGCTTTTTGAGACACAAACCGGACATCAAATTGAGATAGGATTGCCACCCATCTGCTTGTACGACTGCTCGACACCAGCCTCTCCATTAAATACTTAATGGGATCCATTCTGGAAATGAGCAAGACTTCAAAAGAGATAAAATAATGTTGGAGCTTCTGGCAAGCCTAGGTCAAGGCCACACAAGTGTTTTCTACCAAGTTATAATTCAACTCATACCCATTGAACTTCTTACTCAAGTAATATATGGCACTCTCAATGCGAGAGTCTGGCAGGTATTGAGCTAACATGGCACCTATGGCTTCTTCTGTGATGGTCAAATATAATAGCAGCGGCTTCCCTTGCCTGGGAGGCTGGAGTACCGGAGGATTGGACAAAAATCACTTAATTTGTTCGAAGACATCCTGGCATTTGTCATCCGATCTTACAGGAACTCCTTTCTTGTGCAACTGATGAATGGGTGCACAAATGCTAGAAAGTTGAGCAATGAAACGATTGACATACTGAATTCTTCCCATGAAACTTCGAACCTCCTTCTCATTCCTTGGAGCCGGCATTTCTTGAATAGCCTTGAACTTGGTGGGGTCCACTTCAATTCCTCGTTCACTCACCATGAAACCTAGTAACCTTCCTGCCTGGACGTCGAAGACACATTTCTGAGGATTAATTCTCATTCCAAACTCCAGACATCTCTCGAAGAATTTTTTCAAATTAACCACATGGGATTCTCACGTTTACGATTTCACGATCATATCATCGACATAAACCTCTACTTCCTTATGCATCATGTCGTGCAAGAGAGTAGTAGCCATCATTTGATATGTGGCTCCGACATTGATTAGACCAAAGGGCATAACCTTGTAGCAGAATGTCCCCCATTCAGTTCGGAATGATGTCTTGTGTTTGTCTTCCGGCGCCATCTTCACCTGATTATACCCTGAAAATCCATCCATGAAGGATAACAATGCATGTCCTGCCGTGGCATCCACCAAAAGATCGATATGGGGCAGGGGGAATTCATCTTTTGGATAGGCCTTGTTTAAATCTCAGTAGTCCACACACATTCGTACCTTCCCATCCTTCTTCGGAACTGGGACGATGTTAGCTAACCATTCCGGGTATTCAATCACTTCCAAGAATCCGACTTTAATCTGTTTTTCTACTTCTTCTTTCACCTTCAAGGCCCATTGAGGCTGAAGACGGCGGGCTTTCTGCTTTAGGGGTCGAGCATTGGGAAAGAGAGGGATCCGATGCTGAGCAATGGTCGGGTCGATTCCCAACATGTCTTCTAAGACCAGGTAAACACATCCACATACTCACTGATTAGAACTGCCAAGTCTTCTTGGATGGAATTTTTATGAGCCGCACCAATCCTTGTGATCTTAGGATTATCTTCAGTTCCCAAGTTGAATTCGATTAAATCCGGGAGTTCATTCATCTCATTACATTCACATACAATATTCATGCAATAAATGTTATCACAGAAAGCATCCAAGTAAGCAAAAGAGTGCCTCATTTCATTGCCACGGGATATGAATACATCATCATTTTCTATGGTTTTGGAGCAAGAAAGGCTAAATTTAATGGAGCTTTTGTCTAGTCCGTTGGCTACATCTTCGGGTTCATTGTCTAATTCAGATTCACTCTCAAAGCAAGTTGTCACGGGAGAACTCTAATCAATTGCTTCCTTGCTGGTCCTGAAAACAGTACACAGTTTCTGCCATTCCCAATTCCTACCCACTTACTTGGTATCATGAATGACTCCTTGTACAAAATCTCTTCCTCCAGTTCTCGGATCAATATCAATTATGAGGCAATCTTCACTTTCAACCCAGCTCGTGGAACTGATCTTCCCATTTTGGTCTTGATGGAGTAAAGTGATTTCTTCCCGATCCACCAAACATTGCATCTGGAAACATTCGTTGATGGCATGTCCAATCACGTAACAAAATTCACAACACTTATTAAGTTTTGGCATCGGAGGCTGCAGCAGGTCACCCTTTACGCATTTCTTTTGCGGTTTTTCCGAAAATATCGGTAGGGGGACAAATTCTTCATTGGATTTCTCCAGGTTCGACATCTTGAATTTCTTTGGTAACCGGGCTTCAGGGGACAAGGAGAGGCGGTCCAAATTCCAATCGCCTCCTCACCTTTTTGTGGTCCTCGACAACCTTTGAGGCTCCTCTTCCACTCCCTTAGATCCTTTTATCTTCACGCCAGCATTCAGAACCTTTCTGCTGCTTCTCAGGATGTCACGCCTTGAATCTTGTCCCCCTATACTCCCGGTGGACCTGGTCCTTCCTCACTTGGGTGCTGACAATGTTTTATTCACTACCGGCAGGGGTCCCACAGCCCGTGGTCATCTTGAGGGAATCTTATTTACCCATGTTGTTCTAGATTGAAGGGGTAGCAAAGTATAAAGGTTCCGGGTACCCAAAGGGGGGTCGAAGGTTTCTTTTTAGGGTGTGTGGAGATGAAAGGGGCACTCAATTCACATTTACTTGAATAACAATCACCCAAAATGCACATAACATTTATTGGTTCATTATGCATGAGAAGCTCAAGGTATGCAGCTGGTTGGGGGCTAAAAAGACTGCCACTAAGGAATAGTTTGGCCTACTCACATGTGATAAAAGAAATCGCGCGAGGTCCAAGGCCCATTAATTCCTATCATTGCATGAGCAACGAGAAACCGGTTCACACAAGCCACTATCGCTTAAAGAAAGCATTGTAGCGTACTTGGATCCCCTGGCCCTCTTACGGTAGAGGCTTCACAACATTTACCATGAATGCAAGGCACTTATGAGGACACATAAAAAGGCATACAGAATTCAATAGTTGCACAAAGTTTCTTGAACCCTCAAAGTCCCCAGTGGAGTCGTCAGCTGTGAATACCCGACCCAAAATTACTTGGGCCTATTCACCTTTCCTTTACACCTTCTTCATAACCGTCACCCAACATCTTTGGAGTCGCCACCCAAATTTTATTAAGGGACAAAAACTTGGGAAAACCCCTTCATGTGACTCCATTTAGGCAACTGATTAGCGAACCAAAGATGCTGGACCCGGGGATTCGTCATGGATGGGAAGGTGTTAGGCACCCATCGATGTTGGGGCGCAACTTTGTGCAATTAGAGGACTTTGTATGCCTTGTGCAAGTGTGCAAGTGTGAGCACCAAGACACATAATAACTGAATATTAAAAAGAAAAGGGAGAAGAAAAAGATTGGGCTTGAGTTTCCACCACTAGAAACCAACTACGTACCCCGGCGATCGGGTTCAAAGCCCACATAGTTCTTGACATGGCATCACAACAATCACATCATCATCAACATCAACATCTCAACAATAATTGGTCAGACAAAAAGGGATTAGGATTACCTCTTGTAGCCCGCCTCTAGCTCCTTGGTTTGGGTTGTGCCTCCTACACAATTTCCTCATCTCGATTTTCTCCTCTTGCTGTCTTCAATGGATGATGCTACCCACGAAATTCTACCAGAGTTTTGCCTATGGAACTATTTCTTTAGCTTGGAGAGATAGAGTTTCTCCAAGCTTCAAAGCTTTATGAAGAGTGTTTGTGTAATAGAATGTGTGTCCTCTGAAATGTGAGAGGAGGGTCCTATTTATAGTGTTCTGGGTGGCCTAGAGGCGTGGACCAACTTAATGTCCAAGGTAATGGCCAAAAATCTAGGCCAAAACCGAGTAGAATCTTATTACGGGCGAAAATCGGGGAGAAAACGCGTTTTCGGAGGTGCATGACCGCCATGGCCGGCGGTCATCCTATGGATGACAGCCAGGCCAGGCGGTCATGGGTGGAAGACCGCCCAGGCGCGGGCGGTCATCTCGGTTCCCTCATTCTTTCCTTTTTCGGTCCCGATTCTCCCCTAGTTCCTCCCTGGTTGATCCTACCGCGTAATTAACCCCTAGACTGCTCAGAATCCTCTGTTTTCTTGATTACTACTCCCCTCAGTCATCTCCTAATTGACTAATTACACATTTATTCCTCTTTTTAAACGAAAATCATACCAAAAACATTCTTACTATTAAGGAATGATTTAACTCTGATTTTCCAAAAAATCAGTGCTAAATTTATTTACAAGCAAGGTGTTAAATGGGCTGTGCAACTCTGAAGAAAAGTCCATACCTTATTAAATTAGACCCTTACATTTATCTTCAACCCATAAAATAAATATAATTAGGTTCAATAAATAAACAAGCCCAAATTTAATGAGATAAAATACATTTTAGCAATTTAGTCCTTAACATATCCTACGATTAAATCGTCTCATTAATCCTAGGCATAAAAAAGTCTTAATTACTATAACATATAAATTCTATTAAAATTAAACCCCATCCATGCTTCAACCCAAGACTAACTCATCAATCTTATGATTCAAACATGTCTGGAGTCTAATCTCGATAGAATCTTCATGGGTCAAATTTGGGTGTTCACACATATATAATGCTTCTGATTTCACCCTCGAGAAGTATATACATTATAATCCTTCTACTTTTACCCCCGAAATGTATATACATTATAATGCTTCTAGTTTCACCCCTAAAATGTATATACATTACAATGCTTCTACTTTCACCCCCGAAATATATATACATCTTTAGGTTACTAGGTTTTAAGTTCAGCCAGTTCAGAAAAAAGTGGGCAAGTAGTGAACTGCAAAAGTAATTGTTGTTTGGGTGAAATTGGTCTCAAATTTTTTGTTTATGTTTAAGACAAATTTGCGAAAAAAATCATCCACTCTCCTCCTTTCCCGGTGGAATATTATCTTTGGGTTCTCCCAAGGCCATGGAATAAGATAATTGCTATAAACCATCATCCTCTAACATGTCCCATGGATTAAGAATTATGGTGATTCTTAACACAATAAATCCTATCATTTGGGTCAATAGTTAAAAAGTGTAATTGGTAGAGTTTTTTTCAAACAATTTGTAACGCCTTCGACCTTGAAATTTGCAAATTTAATTCGCGGAGGTCTTTTTTCATCAAATTTCTACAATTAAAACCCCCACAACAATATCATACATCCAAAAACAATTTGCACGGGCCAATGTTATATTCTATTCTTTTTTAAAACAATTTGTGGAAAAGTCGTGAGCCTTACCTCTTAAGGAGGTTTTGTGTTGGTGCTGTTGCATCATAACACTTGTCATTTTACACAAATATGAATTACAATAACTATTAGCACTTCATTCGATATTAGGGTTCAGTACAGACTCCAAATCAGAAGAGTTAAAATTGAAGACTTCAAACAAACAGAAAGAACCAAACTGACCCACACCATTCAAATTGAAGACTCCATTCTTAGAACCAAACTAACACAGACCGAATCACTAGAGTGAAAACTCCACCCCAAATTTGACCCAAAGGATACTGCAATTTAAACACAAACACTAAGACTCTTCAATCTAAATCTAATGGTGACAACAATAGAAGCAACTGAACTGAATGACTCTGAAATTTAAATATGAATGCGACAACAATACTAGCAATTGAACCGAAACTCTGAAGCAACAAAACAGCTCAGCCGCTCCTATGACTCGTTTCTTTGTCATCCTCATCATCTTCTTCTACTCTAACACAATTTCTTCATGGCGTTCGCAGTCCTCTTATGTGGGAAAGTATTCACCATAATTCTTTTTACAGTAAATCCTATCTTCTATAGGCAGCAAGCACGGAGTCTCCTTACTATGATAAAAGTTGAGAAGTTTCCAAAGGTTTTCTTTATAGTAGAATGAAATTGAACACTTCCTGCAGAAGTTCCAAACATGCTTTTGCTTTCTTTTGTTGTCCTCTCTATCCTTGTATCTTGCATCGCTGCATCCTTTTTATAAAGCTATCAGTGGAAGATGAACCATGTATGAATATAGTAGAGAAGGTAGCATTTGGAGGAGTATAAGGGTATGGATAATATTTTGGGGTGCTAAGGGTAATGGTAATGGGAATATGGCCAAGGGGAATTTGGAGTGTAAGGGAGTGGTGAAGCATTCGAAGTAGGATTCGGTTTTGGTGACAAATGAAGGTCAGATGAGCGGTTAGAGGATGGAGTTTGGGGTGCTGGTGTTCTAGATTCACTCTTCCTTTTTCCAAACTTCAACATCTTCTTAAAACCCTTCCACATAGCAATTGTTTAATGCAACAACGAAGAAATTTGTTGGATGGGAATTGCTTGTTGGGTAGAATTGTTATTAGGGTATATATAGCCAATATAGTCATATCATAACCATGAACCTTTCAGTTAAAATGGAATTTGGCAGTAAAATATGTGAATATTATGTACTAAGTACCACCAGAAATTGTAACTACTTGTAATAAACCATACATCAACCACAATATTACTGGAAACCATATCAAATAGTTAATGTCATGGTATCTATAAAATTTTTGCTATTTGGTTTTGTGATTAGGTTGACCACCACGACGTCTGATATTAGAACTGGATACGATTATGGTGGAAATCAAGTGGCTATTGTAGGATTTAAATTCTGGTTCTTTAATTTTTTATAAATGATTGATTAAAAAAAAATTGTAGAGACGGAAGTTAATAGAACTACTACTTAGGGGAGAGCAAAAATACCGGCCCGACCCGACCGAACCGATACCGAGGCATTCGGGACAGGTATATGTCGGTATTTGAGGGGGTCCTTATACCATACCGATTTAATGCGGTAAAGATCGGGTCAATGCACGGTATACAGACGGTAACCAAACCGTATTGAAATTAATAAAATGATATTCCAACCAACTTCATTTATTGCCTCACCTAATTAATACCAATTAAAAAATTAAAAAAAACCTTACCTATTTACCTAACACACGACTAAAGTCAAGTATTAAGTATTCACTCTCTCTCACTCTTCATTCGATACACATCACAGCAAAAAAGAAAGAGAAAAAGTCGAATTGTTTGGCAAGTCATCCTTATTTGTACTACGGGTCGTTGGGTAATTCAGGTTAGTTTGGTAGTGCGTGTCTAGCTGTCATCTTGTTATTCGTTGTGTTGTAATAGACAATTGGTTAAATAGATGATAGGTTGGAAGTTGAGAATTAATTTTTGGAAAATCAAGAAACTGACTTTTCTCGTCCCCATCTTTACTTCCCCTTCCTCTCAATTTCTCTTTCTCGTTCCTCTCTTGCTTTCTCTGAACTTTTCCTAAATTCCATCTTAGTTCTTAACAATTGGTAGCGGAGCCGTACGATCGATGGTGGTGCAATGGTATCCAATAACCGTTTGGGTAGCGTTGAGGAACAGCTGCAGTCCATTGCCCACACACTTTCTGTGCTACGGGCGACGACGGAGCAACACCGGGTGGAGCTAGCATCGCAACAGGAACTTCTTTTATCGCAGTAAGAGGCACTGGTGTCTTCTCAGGCGGCGATTTTGCAACAGTTGGCTTCGTTTCGTGCTTGGTTGGTGGCGTTTGCTGCTGGTGACCCACCGACGAAGTCGCGTCCAGAGAAGGGAGAGGCGGTTCCGGTGATGATTTCTCTTCCTATTACAGCTGCAACCAACACAGCGGAGCCGTTGCCCTTGGTGGAGCTAGCGAAAACTCATGGCAGTGCTATCGTTGCCCACAACCATCTCTATCTGGTGGTTCGCTCCCTCTCGAAATGGCAAGCGGAGGTGGAACAGCCTCCAGCAGAGCCACCTCCAGGGGTGGTCAAATTGGAGGAGTCTGGTATCCTTCCGACTCCACCTACTGCGAAATCGGCTTTTGGTTCAGGTACATCTACTGCTCTTATTATTGATGATTTGAAGCAGTCGGATTCTGTTTTTGCTGGGAATTCTGCTGAATATGCGGGAATTGAGCACATAGGAGGGAAATCAATTGCTATGAAGGATGTTCATACTGCTGTCTTTTACCCTAAGTTTCCTAGACTGCATCTTATTTCTTTTTTTTTTGTGAGAATCTGAGAGGTTGGCTGCATACATGTGCTAGCATTTTATTAGGAGGCCGGGCTGTTAAGTGGTTCACGGGATTCTTGGTGGATAAAGGTGTTCCTTGGAAGGAATTTGGTGAGTCTATATGTCATAGGTCTGGAGTAGAGATGTTCTCTATTATTGCAGGAAAGTATACTGAGTTGCAGTAGCAGGGTAGTGCGGTAGAATATGAAAAGGAGTTTGAGAATTTTAGATCTTTGATGTTTGTGTGGAATCTAGAGTTTCATGACGCCTGTTTTATTCCTTCTGTGAGTGGGTTAAAGAAAGATTTCCGTCTATGGGTTAAGATTCTACAACTTGTTAGTTGGAGTGATGCATTTGAGCAAGTTAGGTTGCAGGAGGCTTCTTTATAGTTTTTGTTGAAGCAACAAGCTCACCAAACTATTAGGCAACTTACTTACCCTGGTAGTTCTTCTGTTACGTGTGGAGATGACTTGGTTATGGGCGATCAATGTAAAACACAACAGTTGAATTGTATTGCAATTGTTGATGCTTTAGTAGAGATTGGTGATTCAATAGAGGTAGTGGTTGGATTAGTCAAATCTAATATTGAGGAGAGTGAAGGAAACAATACGAATAAAGGAAATCTTTTCTTCCACACTTTATCAAATAGTGCAAGCATTCTAAAGATGGATGGGGATTTCACTCTCACTAAAGGCGATCTACTAGTGACAATTCTGCAATGTCTCAATTCAGATGCAAATGAGGTAGAATTTGTTGCGGCTAAATTGTGTTTAATTAAAGGTATAAATTCCACTAAGCGTATACCTAAGCAATTGTTGGCTAAACAAGAAGCAATCACAAAGTTAGCTGGGCAGATTTTGATGCTACCTGAATGAAGTTACTTGCTGCAGAATTTGATGCAGATGGCTCATATGTTCTTGAGAGATATCATTCTTCTTCCATTTCCTATTTCCTACTTGTTGATTTTGTGTTTGTATTAGATCCTTGAGTCAAGGATCTTTTGAAGGGGAGTGTAGTTGTTATGACCCAACAATTGTTTGACAAGTCATCCTTATTTGTACTACGGGTTGTTGGGTAACTCAGGTTAGTTTGTTAGTGTGTGTCTAGCTGTCATCTTGTTATTCGTTGTAATGTAATAGAAAATTGGTTAAATAGATGATGGGTTGGCAGTTGAGAATCAGTTTTTGGTAAATCAAGAAACTGACTTTTCTCGTCCCCATCTTTACTTCCCCTTTCTCTCAATTTCTCTTTCTCGTTCCTCTCTTGCTTTCTCTGAATTTTTTCGAAATTCCATCTAAGTTCTTAACATGGCCATCACATAGTTGTCTGCTACTTCGACTCTCCTCCCTGGCTCTCTGCCTCTTGCCTCTCCTCTTGCAACTTCAACTAGCAACCACCATGAATCCATGTCTCTCTTTGCCCTTACCCTTTCTCTGATCCAAATCCTAAAGTTCCAAACTCCATAACCCTAATTTTCTTCCCCAAATCCTAAATCCCAATTTTTCTTTCCCAAACCCTAAATTCCCATAATGAAATCTTGTATCCAAAATTTTTCTAACAATCGTGAAGTAAACTTCTCCAGTAACTATATTTCTATTCTTCTTAATGATTTAACTATCCATTTGATATTAAAGCAAACAAACAAGCTTAGATCAAAGGCATGGGATTATTTCAAGAGGATTGAAACTTCTGTCGGCCTCATTGTTGGAAAATGCATACATTGTGGCCAACAATTCAAAGCTGATACTAGGAAGAATGGCACACGAGGTATGTTAAATCATATAGAGAAGTGCTCTAAGAATCATAGACTTGATGAATATGTGCAAATTGAGCTTGTTCATGGGGAAGATGGTGAAGGAAGGTCTACTTTATCTGCATATAGGTTTGATCAAGAGGCTGTTAGAAAGGCATTAACTTGCATGATTATAGTTGATGAACCTCCTTTCAGATTTGTGGATGGTTATGGATTTAGGAATCTAATGGCAATTGCATGTCCTAAATTTAAGATGCCATCTAGATGGATAGTTTATAGGGGTTGCTATCAGTATTACTTAGAAGAAAAGAATAACTTAAAGGAATTCATCAAAGCTAATAGTCAAAGGGTATGTCTTACTATTGACGTGTGGACTTCAGTTCAAAGAATTAATTATATGAGTTTGACAGCTCATTTTATTGATAAAGAGTGGAAAATGAGGAAAGTGGTGTTGAATTTCTATCCTATTGCTAGTCATAAAGGGGTGAAGATAACACCTGCTATAGAAAGGTGTCTGAATGAGTGGGGAATTACTGGTGTGCTTAGAATAATAGTAGATAATGCAGCTTCAAATGATGTTGCAATAGCTAATTTGAAAAATAAGCTAGGCAAGTTGAAGGGGAACATATTCGGCTGCAATACATGCACATGAGGTGTATAGCACACATCATCAATCTCATTGTTAATGATGGCTTAAAATACTCTAGTAAGGCTGTAAGGTATGTCAGGTAGTCTTCTGCTCGGTCGGCAAAGTTCAAGGAATGTGTGGAAGTTAGTGGAGTGCAAAGCAAAGCCTTGTTATCTATAGATGTTCCTATAGGTGGAATTCCACCTTCACTATGTTAGACACAGCTTGCAAATTTGAAGCTGCATTCGATAGCTTCAACATTGATGATGATAATTTCAAGAAAAATATTGAATCTTTTGATAAATATGCAGAAGGAGAATGGCTCGGTGTGCCTACCAAGGAAGAATGGGCTGCTACTAGGAGGTTGTGTAATTGTCTGCAAACTTTTATGATTTGACTACTTTCGTCTCCGGTTCCTCCTATGTCACATGCAATGTTTATTTTGAAGAGATCACTGCTGTTCTCGGCCTTTTGCTTAAGTGGATTGGTGATTTTGATTTAGACATGAGTATCATGACTCAAAATATGATGTCTAAGTTTGATAAGTATTGGGGTGATATTGATAACTATAGCATGATCACATTTGTTGCTGCCATTCTCGATCCGAGGCTCAAGTTTGAATTTGTTCAGTTCTCTTTGAAACAAGTTAATGGTGATTCTGCTGGAGAGAAGAAGTGGAAGAAAGTGAAAGATGCTACACATGAGTTGTTTGAAGCTTACAGTTTAATGATGTTTCCACATTCTCGGACTACACAAGGGCAATCTAGCGAGTCAACTATGGTTTCAACAGTATCAAATCAGGTTGATGTCAGTGAAGAATGTGAGTGGGATAGAGATAGGAGAAAGAAGTTGAAAATAGAGTTGAAACATCAGTTTAAAAGGATGAAGCATGGTGATAACAATGCTGAATCCAAATCTGAGTTGGAAAAGTATATCGGAGAGGATGTTTAAGAGGATTTTGCAAATTTTAATATTCTGGAATGGTGGAAGCTGAATTCGCATAGATTTCCAGTTCTATCTACTATGGCGCGTGATATTCTTACTGCTCCAATATCTACCGTTGCATCAGAATCGGTGTTTAGCACTGGTGGACGTGTCCTTGACCCATATAGGAGTTCTTTGACTCCAAAAATTGTGCAAGCACTCATTTGTGCTCAGGATTGGATGCAGGTACGAATTTAAGATTATAAATCTGAACGTGATCTTGATGAAACTGCACAAAATATTGAAAGACTTGAGAAAGGTAATTCTGAATATGTATTTTTCTTGTTTTGCATATTGTTTTAGCTACTTTGTACATTACCTTGACTTCTATGAATTTCTATTATATTTTGCAAGAAATGGCTGAATTGTTGGTCTAAGAAACTACTATTCAAGTTTGAGCTTTAAAGTCATACTCGGTATGTTAACTTACCTATTGCTTCACTAACCATTTCATTTTAATTTTTGTAGCATGAATTCCAAATGTTTATGCAATTAATAATATTTTGTTTATATATTTTTTATATCTTATATTGGTCTCTTGTTTATTTCAGGTTGCAATTACATAGTTCCAGATTTCCTAAGGCCAATCAAAGTGGAAATATTAACTATCAAGAACTCCAGATTTTGTACATGATCTTGTAAATGCAGGACTAGGAAGTAGGAGTAGGAGTTGCAGATTTAGCATCTATACAAGATTTCCAACTTTATATTTTTGTTCATGGGTATTGAATCATGGATTCTGGGTTTATTTTGAATGTAATTGTAACCATGTAATTTTGCCTTGTATGATCATTAACCACTAAAGAATGATCCTTCTATCGAATTTAATTATATGGTCTTTGTGTTTGTTAAACATAATTTTTTTAGGAGCATTATTGGTGTAAGGTGCTCATTGCCTTTACCGGAAATGTTGCTCATTGCCTAAACTAAAGTTGTGGTTTTAGTTTTAACATTCTGTATTTATATGTTCAAAATGAGTCTGCATGAATCGGTATGTACCTATACCGACCGATACCGATGTTGGAATAAATCGATATTATACCGATTGGTACCGAATTTTTTCGGTATGTGTATATGCCGGTACAAGAGGGTAATCGGTATGCAAATACCGATCAAGCAGCCGTTCGGTATGTACCGAACCGACATACTACTCTCCCCTACTACTACTGGCTAAGGGTGATCTGGGTTGATTAGCCAGGTTTCTAATCTTATCTTCTGATGTTATATTGATTAATAACATACCCCCAGTTTCCAACCCAAAAAAAAAAAAATTAACCTCGCTATGATTGGTTATTATTGTCTGACCACGTTTTAGAAAATAATCCTAGAATATACATGTACATAACCTTAAGTAGACTACAATGAAGTTGACTTGTGGTACAGCTCAAAGATATGGTTCTCAAAGATGGTATTCTCATTTCTTTGTGTGTCACTGGAATGCTTTAAGTTAGCTTGTCTTGCACTGTATATAACATCGGATTCAATTTGTTGATCCTCTATTCTTTCAGAAATTGTGGTTTATGATTTGCAACTCTAGAACACAACATATATAATGCTTCTAGTTTCACCCCCTATACATTATAATGCTTCTAGTTTCACCCCCGAAATATATATACAACTTCTATAGTTACTAACTTTTAAGTACAGAAGTAATTGTTGTTTGGGTGAAATTGGTCTAAAATTTTCTTGTTTATGTTTAAGACAAATTTGTGAAAAAAAAAAAATAATCCACTCTCCCCCCTTTTCGGTGGAATATTATTTGTGGGCTCTCCCAAGGCCATGGAATAAGATAAATGCTATAAACCATCATCCCCTAACACGTCCTATGGATTACGAATTATGATGATTTTTAACACAATAAATCCTATCATCTGGGTCAATAGTTAAGAAGTGTAATTTGCAGAGTTTTTTTGAAACAATTTGTAGCATCTTCGACTTAGAAATTTACAAATGTAAAGTGCGGAGGTAATTTTCTATCAAATTTATACGATTAAAACCCCCACAACATTATCATACATCCAAAATAAATTTGTGCTGGCCAATGTTTTATTTTGTTCTTTTTAAACGATTTGTGGAAGAGTCCTGAGCCTTACCTCTTATGAAGGTTTTGTAAACTGACCCAAACCGTTAAAATTGAAGACTCCAAACTAACAGAAAGAGCTAAACTGACCCAAACTGTTAAAATTGAAGACTCCAATCTTACAACCAAACTGACACTGACCGAATCATTAGAGTGAAAACTCCACTCTAAATTTGACCCAACACTCAGGACACTACAATTTAAACACAAACACTAAGACTCTTCAATCTAAATCTAACAGTAACAACAATAGAAGCAACTGAACCGAAATGACTCTGAAATCTAAATGTGAAAGTGAAAACAATATGGGCAACCGAACCGAAACTCTGAAGCAACAACACAGCTCAGTCACTCCTCTGATTCGTTTCTTTGTCATCCTCATCATCTTCATCTACTCTAACACAATTTCTTCATGGTGTTCGCAGTCCTCTTGTGTGGGAAACACCACAATTCTTTTTACAGTAAATCCTATCTTCTATAGGCAGCAAGCACGGAATCTACTTACCATGATAAAAGTTGAGAAGTTTCCAGAGGTCTTCTTTGTAGTAGAATGAAATTGAACACTTCCTGCAGAAGTTCCCAACATGTTTTTGCTTTCTCTTGTTGTCCCTTTCTCTCCTTGTATCTTTCATCGCTGCATCCCTTTTTATGGGGCTATTAGTGGAAGATGAACCATGTATGAACATGGTAAGGGAGGTAGCATTTGGAGGAGCATAAGGGTAAGGATAGTATTTTGAAGAGGGGTGGTAGTAACGGTAATGGTAATGGTAATGGTAATGGGAATATGGCCGAGGGGAATTTGGAGTGCAAGGGAGTGGTGAAGAATTTGGAGTAGGATTCGGTTTTCGTGATGAACGAGGGTCGGTTGAGCGGTTAGGGGATGGATTTGGGGGTGCTGGAGTTCTAGATTCACTCTCCCTTTTTCCAAACTTCAACATTTTCTTAAAACCCTTCCACATAGCTACTGTTTAATGCAACAACAAAAAAATTTGTTGGATATTGTTTGCTTGTTTGGTAGGATTGTTATTTGGGTATATAACCAGTATAGTCATACAATTACTATAATCCTTTCAGTTAAAATGGATGGTGGAAACAAAATATGTGAATATTATGTACTAAGTACCACCAGAATTTGTAACTACTTGTAACAAACCGTGCATCAACCACATTATTACTAGAAATCATATCTAACAGTTAATGTCATAGCATCTATGAAACTTTTGCTATTTTGTTTTGCAATTATGTTGGCCACCACAATGTCTAATATTAGCACTGGATACAATTATGGTGGAAATCAAGTGGCTATTGGAGGATTTTTATTCTGGTTCTTTAATTTTGTATAGATGATTGATCAAAAAAAAAAGTAGAGATGGAAGTTAATAGAACTACTACTGGCTAAGGGTGATCTTGATTGATTAGCCAGGTTTCTAATCTTATCTTCTGACATTATATTGTTTAATAATATATCCCTAGTTCCCAACCCAAAAAAAATTAACCTTGCTATGACTGGTTATTATTGTCTGACCATGTTTTAGAAAATAATCCCATAACATATATGTACATGACCTTAAGTAGACTATAGGGAAGTTGTCTTGTGGTATTGCTCAAATATATGTTGCTCAAATATGGCACTCTCATTTCTTTTTGTGTCATTGGAATGCTTTATGTTAGTTTGTCTTGCATTGTGTATAACATCGGATTCAATTTGGTGATCCTTTATTCTTTCAGGAATCGTAGTTTTTGATTTGCAACTCTAGAACGCAACATATATAATGCTTCTAATTTCACGCCCGAAATGTATATACATTACAATGCTTCTAGTTTCACCCCTGAAATATATATACAACATCTGTAGGTTACTAGGTTTTAAGTTCGGCCAGTTCAGAAAAAAAGTAGGCAAGTAGTGAACTGCAAAAGTAATTGTTGTTTGGGTGAAATTGGTCTCAAATTTTTGTATTTCTGTTTAAGACAAATTTGCGAGAAAAAGAAAATTCACCCTCCTCCTTTTTCGGTGGAATATTATCTATGGGCTCTCCCAAGGCCATGGAATAAGATAAATGCTATAAACCATCATCCCCTAACACGTCCCTTGGATTAACAATTATGGTGATTCTTAACACAATAAATCCTATCATTTGGGTCAATAGTTAAAAAGTGTAATTGTAGCGCCTTCGACCTTGGAATTTGCAAATTTAAATTGCGGAGGTCATTTTTCATCAAATTGCCACGATTATAACCCCCACAACAATATCATACATCCAAAAACAATTTGTGGGGGCAAATGTTTTATTCTGTTCTTTTTAAAAAAAATTCTATCAAGCAAGTCACATGGCAAATTTTATTCTTTGGACAAGTTTATATAAAGCTTAATCTATATTTCTTCAAAAACTATTAAATTATTGAATTTAATTTTTTATATAAATTTGGGTATATTTATTAAACTAAAGGTTATACTTTAGCCAATGATTTTCAATTGCATTGGTTCCTTCAAAATTGTGGATGTAACAAAAAGGTACGTGTTCATCTTGATTGCTTTCCATCTGTGAAAATGAAAAGTACTCAATTGTTATTACGCACAGAAAATATAAGTTCAGTGTTAACTCTACGTTTTCGTGGTATAATCTGAAATTATTAAAAATTATTTTATTTTTCATATTTTGTATCGTTTAAGGCTAAAATGATGGAGAGGATGCTTCATGGTGACCCTATCATGATAGACCTTATATCGAGATTACTAGCATCAACAATCAAACTTACAAAGCCAAAACTCAACGAAGGTAAAAAATATGACCCGTAAGTCTGTGTTTTAAATTTTAATTTTAAAAGTTATTTGTACATGTGGTATTGACATATTTTACAATGATCTCAAGAAATGATTGTGGAATATGGGTGTGCCAATGCATAAAAAGATGTTACTTCCGCGCTTATAATCTTTAGGTATTATTTTTTCATCTTAAATTCAAGTTTGCCATTCCCAGAAAACAATATCTCTTGTAATGTTTTATCTTGTTTTTTTGCAATATAAATGACACAACTAGAATGAGGTTGGCGATCGATCTAGTAAAAAGTGATATCAATCAAAACAAATAAGATATAATCAATGCGGCAATAACAGAGGTTAAGAAGCTACAAGAAGAGCACAAGCGTTGGGAATAAAGAAATTGCAAGACAACTAAAAATTTTTTAAGATACCATGAATGCCAAACAACGAAAACAAATTCAAAATAATAAAAATTATCTAATTATTGTAAATTCTTTTTACAATTAAACTTTGTGTATTGTTTTGATCTGAATTGTTAGAATTATTATTATTTATTGGTGCAAAAATAGTGTTATGGTCCGTTTTAATTGAGAAAAAAATCATAGAGTTTGATAGTGCTTTGATCCGTTTTAAATGAGTAAAATTGATAGACTCTAATAGTGATCTAGTGAACAGTTTATTTCACCAGAATTTAAAATTCAAATAAGTGGGAAGCTCAAACTCAGTCTCCAATGCTATGAGTGTTATCAACATCTAAGCTTCATGCATCAACAAGTTCAACAATGCAATTAATTACAGTGTTGGCATCCAAAAGTAATGCAACAACCTGATTGCTCGATCGAGTCCGTATTGGTACGAACACTACAAAAAAATGTAATTTGTGGGGATTTTTTGAACAATCTGGCAGTAGTTTTGACCCCTGCAATCTCTTTTGGTAATTTGTAGGGGATGCTAGTACCCTTGCCATTACGTTCATCACAAACATGTTGCGGTGGTCAGTGAAGCGAGGCTGGTTTTGTTGAATTGCATTTAAAAATAAAATTTATTAAATAATATAACATCAACCACATAACCTTAACTAGATTTTTAATTAAAATATTATTACATAATTGATTAAAAATCCTAGTTTAAGTTTTCTAAGGCTTCATGATCTCCTCAAATTCGTTTGCGCTAAAAAATTGTAAGCATCACATAAGCTGCAAAAAAGTCGAATGACATATAAAATACCATAAAATTATGAGAAATTAAAGAAACATAAAATGTAAGGTTTTCCTTTCCATGTGAAAATAATTAAACAAATGAGGAAACTTACTTCTCGTAGAAATTAGTGTCATATAAGGATGGATAATGAAAAGCAAAAATATGTCCCTAAGCAAAAAAAAAAAGAAAAGAATCACTAGTAAAATGAAAAGATTTTGGTCATAATTTAAACCATAATTTTGACAAGCAAGGTTGAAGGAAAATAATATATTGATCCCAACTGATGTCACAAAATTGTATAGCATATTTCACTGACCTTGCTCCGTATAGACACATCAGTAGCATCCAGCAGTTCCCGTAGTTCACATGAGCCACTTAATTTGCGTTCACACTTAGATGTTTTTGTTAAAGTTAACGTTGCTACTCAACTCTTGATAGCCTCCTGAAAAGTTAACAGTTAAGCCTAACATAATCTAATTATGTTTTGTTACTTCACAGTCAGCCTACGTAAAATCTAGAAAAAATATTCGAAAAAAAAACTTCTTTGAATGAAATGATAAATCTAATCTAGATCAATAGCCTACCCTCATAGCGCATAAAATCTCTTCCTAATTTATCTCCACTATCCATTCACCAGTGTTGAAATAAATTAAGACCATTAAATAATTTACCTACAAAATTTTCAGTAGAATATCTGCCTCCCTCGAGGTTGGTTCTTAAAGCCCAATCTAAGTTTTTGTATAGGCAGATGACGATGCCAGTTAACATCCCAAAATTATAAATTTTTGCTAATTGGTGATCAAGCAACCAACATAATGAAGCTCCTTAAATTAAATCAAAGAAAAATAAAATTCATAAATAATTCATTTATTAAATATGCCTGAAAACAAATAAAAAGTTTATTCCCTAATCTTAGAGAGCAAATTTAGCGCATGATAGCATGAAAGAAAACTACAACAAAAAAGAATATATTGTAAAATTATCAAGGTAAAAAATTCTTACATATGATGATGCAAGCCTTTAACAACAATGTCTCTCTTTACGCTGAAATTTTGCAATTCATACTACATTATAATGTAATAATTTTTGTGAATGAATGAAATATAATAATACTAGTATTTTTTGCCGAATGAAGCTTGGTCCCTTTAAGCATGAAGCAACACTATTTATAGTGAAGGAGGAAGTCATCTTTGTAAATCTAATGAGGATTAAGTTTGTGATTAATAGCAAATTAAATGAGGCTACTCTAATTAAATGATCATAATGCAAATTGAGTATTGCTATTCTTTTAAATGATTATAATAATGCTAACTCGTTTAATTTGTCACTAAAGTGTGTTTTGAATATGACAAACCCCACTACTCTATATTTGTGAATTAACAATTCTTTTCAGCCTTTGAATCCGTGGTCAGAAAGCATGAAAGAATGGAGTAAGTGGAATTGGGGATTGGAGTAAGTGGGATTGGAGAGTGTGGTTAGTGGACATGAAATGTCACAATCACTAAATTATTTTATACTACTAATGTCTTTACAACTCAATCTCTTTAAGTCAAACAATCCTAGGAGTCTACAAACTCTGCAGTCTCACTATCCTGATTAAAGACATCACAACGGATCCCTAAATCAGAAGGAATCAACCTTTTGGGTCCAACCTAGGACATGGCTAAACATGGGCAGACCTGTCAGAAAAAAATCGCATGATTCAGACTAAAACGTGAAAGCGACCACAAGGAGATTTGAACGTTGCCTGTAACGCCCCAAAATTTTTTCGTATTTAATATTTATGGATTTTTGAAATTTTTTGGAATTTTATTTCCAATTTTTACCCTTGCGGAATTCTAGGGTTTTGGTCTTGGAAAATAAATTATTTTCCCTTGAAAATGTTAATTTTAAGAAGGATTTGTCCGTTGTTCAGGTATCACTGGAAATAAAACGTGTTTAAGGTGTATCGTGGAGTAAAACGTAGTTTGGGTCAAAACTACGTCATTTTGAGGAAAGGTGAAGAGAAGAAGGAAAAAAAAAAACGTTGACTGGTTAGGCGAGTTGACCGCGCCTAAGCCAAAACGAAACGACGTCGTTTTGGCTTAGGTGGGTCAAAACCCTAACCTTCCCTTTTCTTTTCTTTTCTCTACTCTCTCTCCTTTCTTTTCTCTCCTGCCGCAGCCCTCCACTCTCCCACGATTTTCTTCCCAAATTCCTCTCCCCCGTTTACACCCAGACTCTTCTCTCCCACCCCCTTGTTGCTCTCTTTTTTTTTTTCTATTCTTTCTTTTCGTTCTTTCGCCCGATTTCCCTTTTCTCCTTTCAGCCACACGTCGTCGCCATTGTTGTTGAGTATGCTGTCGTTCGGAGGCCGCCACTGCCGCTGCAAGGCCAAGTGGAGTATGGGGTGAAGAGGTTGAGGCCCGGCTAGGCCTTCAAGCACGGAGAACACAAGGGACGACGAGGTTGAGTCGTCCCTACTGCCTAGTACCGGTAAGCCGCCTCAATCCTCTTTAATTCCCTTCCTCCTCTTTGGCTTTACTCCTTCCTTTGTTGTTTGAGTTTAAATCGTGAGTTGGTTTCGATTGTTGGAGGTTTGGAGTTTTGTTATGGCGGTGTACGGTGGTTGTTGCGGTGGTGGAGCTATGGGTTTGTGGTGGCTATTTGTTGCTGTTCGTGGTGTTCAAGTCAGGTCGACTCCGGTGACTTGATTAAACTCTGACTGAGCTGAGTTTTGTTTCTGGCAGCAGATGTGGACTTGCTCGACGTATTACGGTACGGCGGTCGCTGGTCGGTAGTTTCAGTGGAGGATTCGGATTCTTGGGTTTTAGACTTGGGTATAACCATTAATCGGGTAATGACATTTTTGCTACCTTTTTGGTAATTGACGAGTTGAGTTGTCTTCACTATAAACTATGCTTGGTCTTTTCTTTGCGAGTAATCTCGTGTTTGGGTTCAACAATTGTATTCCATATGGTACATGCTACAGATTGTTTATCCTTTCAACAAATGCATTGATTAAATAATGGAACTTGTAATTTTGCTTGGCAATTTTGGTTGGACACAACACGTTGCCTTTCCACTTTTGGTTGGCTCATATTGGTTATTGGAGAATGCTTTTGGTTGTGAGTAATTTATAAAAAAAAAGGGTTTTTAAGACAGTGACATAAATAATGCTTTTGGCTTAAGGACTAGACGTTTTCCTTTCGCTATTTGATTGATTATTTGATTTGTAGTCACGCATTGTGGAGTGGCCATTTAACTAGAGTAATTAATATTAACAATATGCACGTCTAAGCAAGAAGGGCAGCTGATGAGCAAAATAATTACTAATAAACTCACTGTTTTGTTTTCAAATTTGGAGTGTTAACTATTCATCATAAATTGAATACCATATGTTTATATTATGGTAATGGGTCCATGCGTTGGGCTTTCAGCCAGGCTAATTGATTGCGAGGTTAGATGGTCTTACATGAAGAGTTCGATATTGGAGGGTGATCTCCAATCTTGACCTTTTGCATTAGTACTATAAACCCAATGCCTAAAAAAAAATCATTGATGGAAGTTATTTTCAAATGAGTTTTCTAAATTTAATTAGACTTGGATCCGAAGCTTTTGTAATGTCTCGAGACGGGTCATTATCGTGGTATATGTAGTCTTGTGTTCTTTCTTCGTGCCTACTTCTCTTTACGTGTCTGTTGATATATATGTCCATTTGTTTAGGCACCAGTGATAGCTTAAGAACGACATGCTCTGGTGCGGAACGAGGCTTCGGCTTCCGAAACAATTGATATGGCCCAGGTGAGGACATATAAACCTTTGTACGCATTACTGCCTACAATACTTGGTTAATTGTCATAGTTTTTAAAGTGATGATATTTGCTTGCCATTGAATGCTATATGCGTGTATACTTGTGGTGATGATGCTGTTGTCTGTACGGTGTATCGTGATGATGATATCTTTGTTGTTGTGTACTTGACTATGTGAATTGTGTGCTTGTGAGATGTACAATGCCTGACCAGCATGAGTTGAGTTATGAAATATAAATGTTATATGATTTTGTGGTTCGTGCGGTGATTTGTGGGCCAGAGGCCCGGACTTTAGAACAAAATGTTAAATCCACACAACCCTGGACAATCATAACGTATGGCACACATAACTCGATAAGTATAACTGAGAATAATGTACAATAAAAATATTTTACTGTGGGGCTGTTGACCGGTTGGTTCGAGCGGGAAGTGATACCCCTCGGGATTTCATGTGGAATAGCATGGTATATGAGGTTTAGCATATGGGTCTGTGATGACCGGTTCTACCTTCCTCCTTCTATCTCCCCCTTTCTACCACCCTCTTTCTCTCTATCTATCTCTCTCTCAGTGATTGTATTGGGCCTTGCCCTGATTATATTAGGCTTATGCCTGGTTGTCTCATGAGACGGGACCGAGCTTGACGCACATAGTAGAGGGCCCCAATAAAATGTTAAACTCTAATAATGTTAAAATATAACAATAATAAGATGATTAAAGATAGTTGTAAGTTTAAACTCTGATGATGATTTTCTGTTGTGCATTGTACTTATTGTGCACTGTGATTGCTACTGCCTGATGCCAGTATTTGTTGTTGATTTGTATTGGTATACTTTGGTTTATTTGTTTGCGGTGAGACAGTGGTTGGTCTCACCCCCTCACAGTCTTTACACAGGTTAGCTGATCAAAGATCAAAAGAGCGTATCAGCAGGTGGCGGTGCTTTCCTCCTCGGGTTGGATCCATAGGGTTCATTGCATGCATGTTGCTATGTATTTTTGTCTTCCGCTGCGTACTTGATTCCACTGTATTATTTATTATTTGATTAAATATTGATCATGTTGTTGATATCGTATCCCGGGTAGAAGGGCATTTTGGTCACTTCTCATGTTGTAATTAATTTAATGGGTTATTTGGGATACGGGTGTTTAGTTGATGATTTTCGTGTCCCGGGAATGATAAGGGCAATTTAGTCATTTTATATTTAAGTTCTATTTTATATTATTAATTTGGGACACTGGCGTTTCAGTTGGTAGCGGAGCAGGCTATAGATCCTTTGGGATGTGTGGATATGTTTTGTGCTCTTATGCGCATGATCTGCACCTTTTTGAGACATCTATTGCATTGTCATTTGCATTCATATAGTGAGTCGTACTATGGATCCGGTGGAGGACACGCACCTGTTGAGGGTCGGAGTAACCGGTGTTGTCATTGAAATGATATGTTTATCTTTACAGCTTAGGCTGTTGTAAGGCTTATTTTGTGGAATATCCACTGCTTTATCAGAGTCGGGGTAGACTCTTGATACCATTGCTGCTTTTTCCTGTGTTGTTGCAGGAAGGGGTTTCCCTACGGTAACATGTTTGATAGTCCTGAAATGGAATTGGCCAATACAAGTAAGAACCATCGGTTTGTTGTTGGATGTTACATCTGTCAAGAGAAGATTTGATGTGATACTTGTGGATATGATTCTTGTAATATTGGTGATCATGTTTGTGGTTTGATTACCTGAGCTCGAGGACTTGAATTTTCTTGTGAAATTGTAATATGGATTTAATCCTGTTTGGAGTTCGAGATGATAATTTCTTGAATTAATCTGAGGGTGATTTAATGATACATATGGGGAAATATCTTTTAAAGACACTTGAGGCAATTAATTTTGGAATTTTGGGGGTATTAATGGTGACTGTGATAATAAGGTTTGATCATGAGCCTTTATTGAGGTTATAGTCCGTGTGTTGGATGAGGATGCCTGAAGTATGTTTACATTGAGGTTCGAATTTGAGGTGATCTCGGGTATTGTGATTCAATTGCTAAGTTATTAATTATATGTTGAGAGATACAGTGATATTTTAACTTCTTCGTCGGAGAAATTTTGATGTTTGTGCTAGGAATGATTTGAGGAATAGATTTGTGAGCATGAGTTATGATAGGATGTTTGGGTCTTGAGGAGTTTAAGTTTTGGAATTATAATTATGATTTTTTCGATGACGATTCGTTTCTAGTGCCTAAGTTATGATCTGGGATTTATGTGTATCCGATTTTTGGTTGAATTGGTGTGTGATAGAGAAAATACATTGAGGTTCAGATCATGAAATTGATTATGGATTTTTGGTTTTGAGGTATTCACATTGGGAGTGATGATCTTGTTACGTAGGTAACAATTTGAGATTCTGTTATTTGAGGATGTGCTTAATGGATTATAAGATTGGATATAGTTGGTTGATTGATGATAAATGAAATGGTATATGGATTCTGCTATTAATAATGTTGATTATGATTGGATAAGATTCTTTGGTTAGAGCTTAGAACTTATGTTCTGTTAATCATGGTTGACTGAAGTCAATGATTGACTTGGTACATTGGAGTTATTAGAAATGTGATTGATGGACATGATGATTCTACTTGGTGGTTTTGGCCAACGGTATTTTGATAACGGGTGACACCATTGTGTTAGTTAAGCACTTGGTGGCTTGATTTGTTCTGTAATTTCGAGGACGAAATTTTGTTAAGTGGGCTAGAGCTGTAATGCCCCAAATTTTTTTTAGTATTTAATTTTTATGGTTTTTTGAAATTTTTAGAATTTTATTTCCAATTTTTACCCTTGCGGAATTCTCGGGTTTTGGTCTTGGAAAATAAATTATTTTTCCTTAAAAATGTTAGGAACAGTAGACTTAAGCTAGAGGGGGGGTGAATAGCGATAATCGAATAAAAACGAAATAAGCAGGAATTAAGTGCGGAATTAAAAGAATGAAGGACACATGTGATTTATCCTGGTTCACACACACTCTACTAGTGTGGCTAATCCAGCCCTTCAAGTCTCACTTGAAGATTTCACTATCTACGTTAAGCTTACGGGTGCTTAACAAACCGTTACAACCTAGGAATTCTAGTCACAAGAATCCTAAACCCTGAAAGTTCAAGTCACATGAACTTCAGCTCTCTTGCTTGAAGATACCTCACTTCAAGACTTCTCACACAAGAAGATATACCCCTCTTCTTATGAATCTAACCAAGGGAACTAACCTCCCTCAAGGTGTATAACAACACAATAATCACTCAAACAAGAGGTCTCTCTCAAAGAGCAGATGTGAGTGTACAAATGAAGCTCTAAAAGGCAACTCTCAAATCCTCAATAGGATATTGGCTCAACAAAGATTGATTTGAATGTATGAAATGAATGCATGTAAGTAGAGAGTTGATTAGTTTTGAAACACAGCTAAAAATGCTCAATTTATAGCTTTGAAAAGTTATAGAGCCGTTTTAAATCCACCCAAAAACAGCCTTAAACAAAACATAGTGGGTGCTGAAAAGTTGTCTGCTACAACGGCAAAACATCGATGTTTTCACTTTAAACATCGATGTTTTAGCCAGCAATTTTAAATTATTGCTCCAACGGCTAGTAGAACATCGATGTTTGTCTGCGGAACATCGATGTTATCATTACAACATCGATGTTCTCTAAACCAACATCGATGTTTTTTGGCTTCGCAAAAATATGATGAAAACGGAGTTATGCAAGAACATCGATGTTGAAAATAAAACATCGATGTTTTTTGGCTACTGCCAAATTTCAATTTGTTTGACAATTGTCAGAACATCGATGTTTTGAGTAGAACATCGATGTTTTTCCGCTTCTGCCAAATTTTGGAAAACATTGAAGAAATCACAACATCGATGTTTCAAATGACAACATCGATGTTTTGACCAACGGTCACAAGAACATCGATGTTTTATAATCCAACATCGATGTTTTAGAGCTACTGCCAATATTTTGAAAAACTTGAAAAACAGAACATCGATGTTTGCTTTCAGAACATCGATGTTTTGGACTAAAAACACATCTTTATGTTTGAAATCATGCTAATGAATTGTATGATTGAAATGTGTTTTGTTTGAGCCAATGCCTAAGAGAAGTTGAGTGTTTTACCTTGTACAAATGGGTCCTAACTTCTCTTGCTCTTCTTTGCACTTCAACTCTTGATCATATCTTCACTTGAATTCTTGATCACTTTGGTTGAGTACTTGTTTGCTTGATTTCTTTTTGCTTCATCTTGGTTATGATCTTGGTTTGTCATTTATCAAAACCTGTAATGAATGAACCATGAAGACATAGGTTCTAACAAAAAATGTTAATTTTAAGTTGGATTTGTCCGTTGTTCGGGTTTCACTGGAAATAAAACGTGTTTAAGGTGTATCATTGAGTTTAACGTAGTTTGGGTCAAAACTACGTCCTTTTAAGGAAAGGTGAAGAAAAGAAGAAATAAAAACGTTGACTGGTTAGGCGAGTTGACCGCGCCTAAGCCAAAACGAAACGACGTCGTTTTGGCTTAGGTGGGTCAAAACCCTAACCTTCCCCTTTTCATTTCTTTTCTCGTCTCTCTCTCCTTTCTTTTCTCTCCTACCGCAGCCCTCCACTCTCCCACGATTTTCTTCCCAAATTCCTCTCCCCCGTTTACACCCGGACTCTTCTCTCCCACTCCCCCTTGTTGCTCTCTCTTTTCTTTTCTTTTCTTTCGTTTCGTTCTTTTGCCCGATTTCCCTCTTCTCCTTTCAGCCACATGTCGTCGCCGTTGTTGTTGAGTATGTCGTCATTCGGAGGCTGCCACTACGGCTGCAAGGCGAAGTGCAGTATGGGGTGAAGAGGTTGAGGCTCGGCTAGGCCTTCAAGCACGGAGAACACGAGGGACGACAAGGTTGAGTCGTCGTTGCTGCCTAGTACCGGTAAGCCGCCTCAATACTCTTTAATTCCCTTCCTCCTCTTTGCCTTTACTCCTTCCTTTGTTGTTTGAGTTTAAATCATGAGTTGGTTTCGATTGTTGGAGGTTTGGAGTTTTGTTATGGCTGTGTACGGTGGTTGTTGCGGTGGTGGAGCTATGGGTTTGTGGTGGCGATTTGCTGCTGTTCGTGGTGTTCAAGTCGGGTCGACTCCGGTGACTTGATTAAACTCTGACTGAGCTGAGTTTTGATTCTGGCAGCGGATGTGGACTTGCTGGACGTATTACGGTACGGCGGTCGCTGGTCGGTAGTTTCAGTGGAGGATTCTGGTTCTTGGGTTTTAGGCTTGGGTATAACCATTAATCGGGTAATGACCTTTTTGCTACCTTTTTGGTTATTGACTAGTTGAGTTGTCTTTACTATAAACTATGCTTGGTCTTTTCTTTGCGAGTAATCTCGTGTTTGGGTTCAACAATTGTATTCCATATAGTACATGCTACAGATTGTTTTTCCTTTCAACAAATGCATTGATTAATCAAAGGAACATGTAATTTTGCTTGGCAATTTTGGTTAGACGCAACCCGTTGCCTTTCCTCTTTTGGATGACTCATATTGGTTACTGGAGAATGCTTTTGGTTGTGAGCAATTTTAAAAAAAAGGTTTTTAAGACAGTAAATAATGCTTTTGGCTTATGGTCTAGACGTTTTCCTTTCGCTATTTGATTGTTTATTTGATTTGTAGTCACGCATTGTGGAGTGGCCACTTAACTAGAGTAATTAATATTAATAATATGACACGTCTAAGCAAGAAGGGCAGCTGGTGAACAAAATGATTACTAATAAACTCACTGTTTTGTTTTCAAATTT
>JAKUCV010003553.1:0-31312 GCA_028386065.3 Turnera subulata
AAGACACCACACAATGCTCCCGGAAATTCTGTTGCTAGCACACCAGTCCGGGAGTGCTCGGAAGTTGGGTCGTGTGACGACACCACCTTGATCACGGTTCGTGTGGATACCGTAGAGGGGCGAGGCCTTTGTCTGGCTCTAACTGATTCGGTTCCAGCAGTTGGGTGAAAGACCTCAACCGAACAAGGTACGAAATTTTTATACGGTTTATATACTTCACATGTGGTTCTTGGCTAAGTTTCCTTTGCTTCCGCTGCATCTTTAGCTTGTATATGATTGTCATATAGCCTAGGGAAACTTACAGGTTGATCCACCTGAAGGGGTAAAACCCATAGGGTGCAAATGGGTCTTTAAGGAAAAGACCGACATGGATGGTAATGTGATTACCTTTAAAGGGCGATTGGTTGCAAAAGTTTCCAAACTAGTTCATGGTATTGACTATGATAAAACTTTCTCACCAGTTGCCATGGTTAAATCCATCCGAATTCTATTGACTATAGCAGCATATCATGATTATGAGATATGGCAAATGGATGTCAAAACCACTTTTCTTAATGGAAATTTTTTAGAGGATGTGTACATGATACAACCTGAAGGTTTTGTCGATCCAAAGAATGCTAATATGGTATGCAAGTTACAGAGGTCCATTTATGGATTAATGCAAGCTTCAAGGAGTTGGAATCTTCGTTTTACTGAAGTAATCAAAGAGTTTGGTTTCATTAAAAATGAAGATGAGCCATGTGTTTACAAGAAGGTTAGTGGGAGCACTATTGTTTTCTTGTTGTTGTATGTCGACGACATTCTACTCATTGGGAATGATATTCCAACACTACAGTCTATAAAGACTTGGTTAGGAAAGAATTTCTCAATGAAGGACTTAGGAGAAGCTACCTATGTGTTAGGTATAAAGATATATAGAGATAGATCCAAAAGGCTTCTCGAGCTAAGTCAGAATACGTATATTGACAAGGTGCTAAAGAGGTTTAGCATGCAAGATTCCAAGAAAGGTTTCTTGCCCATGTCACACGGCGTATCTCTCTCTAAGAATCGATGTCCTAGCACATCTAAGGAGAGAGAATGGATGAGTAAGATTCCTTATGCTTCAACTGGATGTCGCTTATGGTTTGAGTGTCACAAGCAGATATCAATCTGATCCCGGTGAAAGTCACTGGACAGCGGTTAAGAACATCTTTAAGTACTTGAGAAGGACTAAGGATGCATTCCTTGTCTACAGAAGTGTTGGTGAGCTTGTTGTAAGGGTTACACAGGTGCTAGCTTCCAAACCGACAGGGATGACTTTAGATTGCAGTCAGGTTATGTGTTTTGTCTTGGAGTTGGTGTTGTCTGCTGGAAGAGTTCCAAGCGAGAAACAGTTGTCGACTCTACAACTAGGGCTGTACAAAGTTCCTTCTGAGAACTATGTAGCAGATCCTTTAACTGAGCCTCTCACACAGCGGAAGCATGATGGTCAAGCTACATCCATTGGTATTAGATACATGGATGATTGGCTTTAGTGCAAGTGGGAGATTGTTAGTAATGTGCCCAAACGCCAATCAATGGATGATCGTATATAGTCATGTATATACATTAAGGTTGTTCCAATAAATATGTTTATGAGATAAACGCTTGCACATATTTATAACCCTAGAATATATTTGATATATTCTTAAATGTCCCTAGTCGATTATTATTATGGATGGATTGTAATAATAAATTAAGACTAGCGTATGTTGAGAATTATATGAGATATGAATTCTACATACGGGTACAAGTTAGAGAACTTGTGGACTGGACCGACCCACATAAGAACCCTACATGGAATGTTATATGATTGTCATTAATGGTTCTTATATGTATTGTCCTTAGACCTGAGATCATCAAGGTTCCCAACATATGAGTCGTATACTTTGATATTATTCCCGGTCATTCGTAACTGAGTGGACTTAAGGGTAATCATTGGGTATATGATATAATGTGTAGTGGGTTTTGATTGATCGAGATGGGATTCGTCCAACCCATATAACGGGTATATTATCAGATGGCCTCTTGATAGAGTTGAACTGTTAAATGCGTGGCCACGCTCGGATTATGTGATATGGTGATATCATGAGTATCCGTTTTACACAGTTAACTCGAGGATCAAGAAACTAAGATTAAACATATACGAGAATGATGTTTTCCATGTCTCGTGTTTAATCTTGATAATGGGACGAAAGGACGATGGCATGTTTCCGAGGCATATTGAATCAGTACTGACCTTGTCGTTTGGGTAGCAATGATGTGTTGCTAGACGCCGCTCTTTGCATATAATTGTAAAATGAGATTTTACGATTATTGTCAAACGTTACAAGTGCCTACAGGGTCACACACATAGAACTGTTGATTCGATCTGGTGGTTGAATCATGGTTGGACCGTGGTTCGACCAGGTGGTTAGACCATGGTTGGACCGTGGTTGGAGCAGGGTCGTTTTGGTTCACTAATTGTCTGAATTATTGAACCAGAATTAGTGATGTGATGTGTTGATATATGATAATGTATTAGTGGTAGACAAGATAATGGGAATCATAATGATGATATTTGGTGGACCATTATGTTGGCCATTATGTTGGCCATTGTCTCCTACTTTATGCATTAGTGGGTGTGGATAATCTGATTATCTTTAGCTTGTATTCTGGTTTTTGTAGACTTGAGAGAGTTTTTCTAGACTTGTAAGAACACACACACTCACCCCTTTCTTTGAGAAAGAAAGAAAACATCACAAACACAAGTTTAAGCTCTCGGAAATATGCAGCTAGCACTGCTGTTCGGGAGTGCTCGGGTTGGTAATCGTGAGACGATTTCCGGCTAGTTATCGACGGTTCGTGTGGATACCATAGAGGAGCCGGATTTCTTGTCAGGTTCTTGCTGATTCTACACAACAGTTGGGTGAAAGACCTCAACCAAGCAAGGTACGAAAAATTGTTATTCGGTTTAGTTAGCTTCACATGGATCCTCCATGAGTACCGGGTCTTTCTGCTACATTTTTTATTGCCAAGTTTGCATGCCCGGATACTTACAGAATCCGGCATTGTGGTAAGAAATAAAGCAAGGTTAGTTACTCAAGGTTATAATCAAGAGGAAGGTATAGATTATAATGAGACTTTTGTTCCTGTTGCTAGATTAAAATCCATTCGCATTTTACTTGCCTTTGCATTATATAGATCATTTAAATTATACCAAATGGATGTTAAGAGTGCATTCTTAAATGGCTTTATTATGGAAGAAGTTTATGTTGAACAACCACCTAGTTTTGAGTGTCATGAACATCCTGATCATGTTTATTAAACTTAATAGGGCATTATATGGACTGAAACAAGCTCCTAGAGCATGGTATGATAGACTAAGCACTTATCTGGAGACTAAGGACTTTAGAAGAGAAAAAGTTGATTCAACTTTATTTGTTAAGACATGCAAAAAATATGTGGTCATTGTGCAAATATATGTTGATGATATCCTGTTTGGTGCTACTAATGATTCTCTTTGTAAAGATTTTGAGAAACTTATGCACAGTGAATTTGAGATGAGTGTGATGGATGAACTCACATATTTTTTGGGATTTCAAGTAAAACAACTTGAAGGTGGCATCTTCATAAACCAAGCTAAGTACATTCGAGAGCTACTAAAGAGATTTGGTATGGATGCAACCAAACCAAGTCCTACACCTATGAGTACATCCACCAAACTTGACAAAGATGAAAATTATAAGGATGTTGATATCAAGATGTACAGAGGCATGATAGGTAGTCTTCTCTATCTCATGGCTACTAGACCTGACATCATGTTTAATGTGTGTTTATGTGCTCGATTTCAATCTTGTCCTAAAGAATCTCATCTTAGAGCCATAAAACGCATCTTTAAGTATTTGAGAGGCACACCTTCATTAGGATTATAGTATCCAAAAGTTGATGCTTTTGCTCTGACAAGCTATTCAGATGTAGACTTTGCATGATGTACCTTAGACAGGAAAAGCACAAGTGGAACTTGTCAATTACTTGAACAATCCCTTGTGTCTTGGTCAAGCAAGAAGCAAAATTCGGTTGCTACTTCTACCACAAAAGATGAATATGTTGCGGATGGAGCATGTTGTGCTCAAGTCCTATGGATGAAGCAAACCTTATCTGATTATGGATTAACATTTAACTGTGTGCCTATCTATTGTGATAGTTCTAGTGCAATCAATTTGACCAAAAATCCTATGCAACACTCTCGGACCAAGCATATTGAAGTTAGGAATCATTTCATTCGAGACATGTGTTGAAGAAAGATGTTGCCATTGAGTTTGTCAAGACTGAGAATCAACTTGCTGACATTTTTTAGTAAGCCACTCAAAGAAGAACAATTTATAAAAATTAAACTTGAGCTGGGCATGTGCAATCTACCTTAAAAGGTTGTAAGTAGATCTGGTTGCTACATAAACTATATTTACACATATATGTTCATACATCATCATACATTAGTATAATACAATCATATCACTTGCACACAAGCACTAAGCATTTAAGCAAATGAGGACACTTTTAAACAGTGTTCAAATCATCAGAAAAGCTGAGTGGGTGGTTTGGTGAAGACCTGGTTTCATCTATCTACCGAAGCTAAGGAGGAACCTTTAGGTAGTGGAGTACCTGGTGAGAGGGAACCACTCTAAATCACCTGTGTCCATTCTCACTTACTCTCCTTACTCGCATCTTGCTTCACAACACTGTAAAATATACTAAAAGCCCAAATCAACAAAATATTTTATTAAATTAAATCATGAACATATTCTAGCCTAAGACCAAATCATCTCATTAATCTATAAGCAAAATCACATCTATAATCCAAGATAATAAAATACTCACGGGTCAAATTTGGGTGTTCACAACATGCTGCAATTTATGCAGACTAGTCAAAATCTCATCCCTAAACTACATAAATTTAACTGGGGATACAGTTTCAATATTTGGTTGGTCTGTGGAGGTCGAAGCATCTCCATTACCACCAACGGTGGGCACTATAGGGGGTCAATCATATTTTTGATCCTTGTGTTTATCGATTTGGGAATTTTTCATCCATGTGTTACAAAATGGACATTTTTCACCCCCCTGTTGATTTTTCGGGACATTTTCCCCCTTTTTTCGAAAAGAGAATGTTGACTTGTCAATTAAAAAATTGACACGTCAGTTATGTGGACCCACATTAAACTAGAAACACCCAACCCAAATCACACCATCCGACCCATTTTTCGCCCACGGGTTTTACCTATTTCCACTTAGCCAATTACAAAAAAACCACCCAAAATAACCCAATTCAGCAGAGAGAAAAAGAAAACAAAAAAGAAAAGAAAAGACCCATACAATAGCCAAAACGTCACCGTTTTGGCCACACCCATCACCACACTTCATCTTCTTCCTTCCTCTCCCTGCATTCGTGAACCAGACACCACCGCCACCGTCATCTCCTCTTCGCGCACCTGCAGATGCACCGAACCTTGGCACTACCTTGGCGACCATCACTGCAAGCCATCGACCCAACGCCACGATACCAATACCAAATAGATTTACACAGCGAGTTTTGCAAAACAACAATAATTTAAAACAAAAAAGAGTTTCTACGACTCAAAATCATCGATTTTAAGGTTTGATTGTACAAGAATCAACAATCAATCAAACAAACAAACATGCAAGACCAATCCATTCTCTGAACAAATCTCATCTCAGAAGATACAATCCAAACCCATTAGTACCTAAGTTAGAAAAAGAAAAGGCAAACCCTCGATGGCCACCAAAATCATTTGATTTAGTTAAAGATGAAAGATGAGAACAATGAAGAGCGGGGGGTGGGGGAAGATGTTAATAAGAACCTTTGACGAAATAATCAGAAGAAGGCCAGCAACGAACCGTGATGGTGGAAAGGGACTGCCCATCGGTGAGGGGTTGGCGAGCTTCTCGACGAGATGGGCGATATAGGAGGAGAAGTAGCCGTATATGGGGAAGGGACCCGGTAGAAGGAACCGACGATGAAAGGGAGCCAATCAGGGGTAGCACGACAGGCGATGATGCCGTGGATGGCGTCCTCGAGCTTGCGGAGGAAGGGGCCGGGGAGGAATCTTCGGTGGCGGTGGTGTTTGGTTCGGTGGGGGTGTTGGTGGTTCACAGATGGGGAGAGAGGAAGGAAGAAGATGAAGGTGTGGTGATGGGTATGGCTAAACCGGTGACGTTTTTGCTTTTGTATGGGTGTGTTGTTTCTTTTTGTTTTCTTTTTTTGTGTTGCAGTGGGTTATTTTCTGGGATCTTTTCGTAATTGGCCAATATGAAACGGGTAAAACCCGTGGGCAAAAACGGGTCAAATATTGTGATTTGGGTTGAGTGGTTCTGTTTAATGTGGGCCCATATAGTTGACGTGTCAATTTTTTAATTGACACGTCAGCATTTTCTTTTCGAAAAATCGGGAAAAAATGAAAGATGTCCCACAAAAATCAATACAAGGATGGGAAATGTCCATTTTGTAACACAAGGATGAAAAATGCCCAAATCGATAGACACAAGGATCAAAAATATGATTGACCCTCACTATAGGAGTACCCTGACTCCATCACCTAGGGGTGTGGACACCGTGGTAACATTTAATTGATCTGAGGACATGGCTTTTTGTCCAATTTCCCACAGACGGTACCAAATGATAAATTATGAAATTTACGTGATTATTGATATCTTTGCGTGGTAGGGTGTTGGTGTTGTAAGACTAATAAAATAAGAGAAAAAAATAAAAAGGACGTCGCGAATGTCCAAGGTGTGTGACCTCAGAAGCTCACCTCCAAAGAAAGAGAGAGAAGAATTACAAGTTACATTTTCAGCGTCCCTCTAACCATGTTGGTGGCTACCTAGTGGAGATTGAGATAGGTGTAGATCTTTGATCTGGACCTGGGTTTCTAAGTCTCTAGCCTTTGGGTGGTTGTTCTAGGCCTAGGTCTTTGGGTCTCATACATAGACTTGGATTTCTGGGTCTTCGTTCGGTGTGTTATTGGGAAATTCAAATCTTTTCTTGTATATCTTTTTGTTACAAATAATTCTCCAATTAAAAACTTTCCAATAATTAAGATGTATCGCTCTGTTAATTAGCTAAAGCAAGCCATATAAGTTGTCGATGAGGGGCTAAGTATCTCCCAAAGTCTTAAATTATATCATAAAAATAGAAAATGAAATGTTAGTACTGCCGCTCCCATAATGGATGGCAAAATGTCCGACTCAAAACTAGAGGAAAAAATTAGTGTTTTCAGAAGAAAATGAGTCATAACTTCAAAGATTGAAGTAGAAGAAAGTTTCATTAGCACTTGAATTTTCTATTCTTTTTGCCGAAATTAGCACTTGAATGGTAGCCCATGTACAAAATTAATAATTTCACTGTGTTTGTACCAGGCCTAAAGTCGTGGGCTTGAGGTTGTATGACTATTGGGTTTATGTGAATTCGGGCCTAAGATTGATCATTGGGCGTCCAAAAAGTGATTTGTAGGTTGGAATGTCATCGATCAAATTTAAGATTGATGGATTGGTTTTCAAGATGGGCTGCTGGTTGTTAAGAGTTTGTTCAATATCCAGGATTAGATTTGACGGTTGAGGATCTCCAAAGTTCAAATTTGAATAATTATCTGGTATTCGTATTTGGGAACAGATTTATCTTTTAGGTTTGCCAATGGCCAATGCCAAATCAAAGAATCTACTTTTAATCCCAATTTTCTTTACTACCTTAGCATAGATTTATTATGCCTTTCTTAGTGTAATTTAGCCTAGATTGGTTTTCCCAGAAAATCAAAACACCAAAATCTGGTACAGGACGCCTGACACCATCCGTTCGGCCCTTCAAACGGTCGGATTCGGCTCTTCAAACGGTCGGATCGGCAAGTCAACATCAAAACACTGTCCAGGATGCGCGACACCATCCGTTCGGCCCTTCAACGGTAGGATCCGATTGTCGGTTCGGCCCTTCAAACGGTCGGATCAGTGAGTCAAGTAATGTCTTTATTGCTTTTGGGGGAAAAAAATAGCAATTTAATATCTCATTAAAAAAGATAATCTAATTAAAATGCATCATTTTATTTTAATTTTTTAAGAATTAATGTGCATCATAAATTTTGTTACTGCATATCCTGTATAAAGATATTTCCAGCATCTTGTGAACTGTTGTAAAATGTTAGCATATCCTACCATAGTTTTTAGCATCTTGTGAACTGTTGCATATCCTACCATAGTTTTGGTTTTTAGCAGCAATGTTAGGCTGTAAAAATGTTGCTCACTCATTGTGTAATGGGAGGTTATTGGAATAACACAGAAGGAAATGAGCCGTGGCTCTTCCTAGTTCCTCTACTCTTCCTCCTTGCTTCTCCATTGCTCTCTCTTCACTTTCGTTATTTCTTCTTAATAAAACACAACATTTACAAAACGTTATCAGCACGATTGTCTCTACCTAACCGGCACAAGAGAGGGAGAAAAGCAAACCAGAAACAAAACAATAAATACCAGAGTTCGTCACCTTACCCGCCTCGGCCACTGTTCACGCGGATGAGTTCCGCGCCGCCGTACACGCCACCGCTATCACAGGCGTGTTCCCCGTGCCGTCGGGACCTAGTCGGCGCCTTCCTCTTCCGCCGCTGCAGCTGGACGCGCCGACAAAAAGAGGAAACCCGACGAGGGATCCGATGACCCGACATGACTCGTCGGGTCTGCTCTTCCCCTCACGCCACCGGCAACCGCCAGCTGCCGTTGCCTCGCCCTCGTGTCGCCTCGCTGCACCACCCGCGCCGCCTGGCTCAGCCTCCACGCGACGACGACAGTGTAGCCGAGCCGTCCTTCATCGCCGACGCAGCATCACCGGTCGCGACGCCCCCATGCCGTGGCCGCCTTCGTCCCCCGCTCGTGCCGCCTCGTCCCAGCTGTCACCGCGCGCCTCGGCCGTTCGTCGCGCGCCGCCGCCTGCACCTCACGAGGAGAGCCCGAGGTTGAAGACGACCCCGACCCGTATGCACCACGGGTTGGAGCTGGTGGGCTGGTGCTCCATGGTTGGACTTCGTGGGCTGGTTTTGGTATCGGGCCAGTAGTTTTTTGAATCTGCTGCCATGGCCTGAGCTTTGGCCTGGTCCTGTTCAAGCCCAATCCGGCAATCTATTAAAAAAAAAGAAACCAATAAATATTGATTCTGATAATAATAAAAATATATATATATAATTCTGAAAAAAAATATATGATTTGGGAAAATAATTTTGAAAACAAAATTATCAAAGTATATACCGGAATAATAACCGGGTATTAGTATGATATATTATATATTACTGCTGAAAGATTTATCGAGTAAGCATATTTTATGTTTTTATTTAAATTACGATTGGGCTATTAAAAGGCCCATTGCATTTAATTTTTTGCTTTAATTTCATTTATGTTTCGTTTGGGCTCGTACAAGGCCCATCACATTTAATTTGCATTTATTTATTTTTAATTGGGCTAATTAATGATAGGCCCATGATTATTTATTTTATTTAAGTCTTCATTTCCTTAATTTTGGAATTATGTTAATGTTACAAATATTGGAAGCCCTTAAAATTTCCGGAATAAATTTGTTATGGGCATTGAATGCATTTAAATGCAAATCGTCTCGAAGACGCAATAAAAGAGAATATAAAGCAAAGACTGGATGTCTTACTGTTAAAAGATCCCGCAGATCTTTGAGGAAAATTGAAAAAAAAAATATGCCCACCAGAAAGTGAATGTTATATTGAATAATTTTATTTTATGTTTCAGTTTTATTATTATGTGCTATAATTTATTTTATTTCATTTACTTTACAGTATTTTATAATCGTTTTTATAATAATGGCTCAGGCATTTGTCCTGAAGACAATGCAAGTTGACATTCAAGAGGGAGAGTTATATGTGTGGATGCCAACTATTTTACATAACATATGCGATAGTACAATCTCGAAATGAGAAAAAGATTAATACGCTCCAGAAGAGTATAAGATTGAATACGTTCCTGAAGAACGCAAACTTTACTATGATCCAGAAGATCATATATCTACGCTCTGGAAGAGCATATACTCTTGAAGAGTACAGAAACCCCCCATTCACAGTAATAAAAGAAATTGTTATGGATCTCATTGAATCGATTTTGCTCTATTCCCTGAAGCGAATGAGAAAGTGTAATTATAAATATGCCTGTTGCCGTGGACAGAGAATAAAATTACTATTATGACCATGAAGGTTATGATAATGACAAAGATGAAAGGAAAACATACATATTATTATTATATATGGGATTCATTACAAGGAGAACATTCATATAGAGAAATTGTTCTCATATATAAATTGAAATAATTATTAAGAAATTTTGTTACTGCATACAAAGATATTTCCAGCATCTTGTGAACAAGGTTTTTTTAACAATAACATCTTGTGAATATGAATTAGCCAAAGCACGGCATCATCATCATCAATCCATCCACACCCTAAAACCCTATCCCCCACCCAACATCAAATGGGCAACACCTCCAAGTTCCTCGTACTTCTCACCGCCACCACCGCCACCCCTTCTTCCCCTCTTCTCCTCCACCGCTGCCCATCTCTTTTCCGCCTTATCCGCCACCACTACCACACACTCCCACGCTCCCTCGCCTTCCACCGCCGCTACCTCCCCCTATCTCCCTCCCTTTCCCGCCTCCCTTTAGAACTCAAATCCTCTCCCCACCACCGCCAGCTCCACTGCCATTCCGCCTCCTCGTTTGCTCTCCCTCCTCCTTATGTCTCCCACCCCTGGCCCGAGTGGACCCACCTCCTCCACAACCTCTCCTCTTCTGGGTATTTCAATTCTCACCATTTCTCACCTCAAGATGACGACTTTATCCCTCCTCTTTCTGGGTTCCCCGAGGATTTTGCCTGCGCAGCCGCAGCTTGCCTCGCATTTTCTCGCCAACGACCCGGCGTTTTAGGGTGATCACCTCCATTCTACTCCTATTTGTTCTTTGCACTTTATCAAAGACTTTGCTTGTTTTATTTCCTCTTTTTAAAATTCTTATTATGTTGATAAATTGACGAGGCATTGTCAATTTCTTGTAGAATGCTATCCAGGAGAGATGTTGAGGTGGTGGTCGACAATGTGACGCCTTCTCTGTTCAAGAATGGAAATGATTCGATCGGGAGAATGAAGGCATTTCTCGGTGGCCCAGATAGTAATGTACGCCCTTTTTTTTTTCTATTAGCAAAGTGCAAGTCAAGATGGAAATTTAACATTGTAGTTCTTGCTCTTGTGTGGAGGTACTAGGATCAGTAGCATTTGGATAGGCAAGAGTCCCTTTTTTTTTCCTCTTGGATTTTAACATATTAATATTAAAAAGCAACTAGACCAACTAATCAGTGTCAAATTTATACAACCCGTCTGTCCTCAAATTTTTAGTTCTTTTTCCAATTTTCTGATGGACAATGAAGTGCCATTGATGTGTGCAGTGCAAATGTTACCATTTTATGGCACAGTGGTGTTGCAGTTCCACCGAACAAGATTACGCTCTAGTTGCCCGTAAATTGGTGATTGAGGTCCATGGTATTTGACAATTGTTTCTGTTTAATGTTTTCCAAACGCTGTAGGTTATGAATTGGTGATGGATACTTATATCAGTTATTGAGGGACAATTACTATTCTAATGAACAACTATGGGGCCTTCTTTAGGAAATATAGGCCTCGCAGAACTTCCCAAGTTCCTGGAATATTTTGCCTGTGTTTTTTTTTTCATATTTGCAGATTGATATATGGCACTTCTTTTAATTTTCAAGTAGGAATCCAGTATGACCGTCTACCAACTGCCTTTCCATTTTAGGTGCTAAATGCCGGGGAATCCTACATGGTTGACTTGATGAAGTTTTTGCTTAGTTATGTAAGCAATATTATTTCCTCTGAGAAGAACAATTTTCAAAGTGGAGACCTTGTTGAGTCATCTGTTCGGAATCTCTTAAGTGAGTTGGCTGCCTGTAGCCTCAATGTCTCAGATTCTAACCTATCTGGGTCCATGCAAAACCAGTTCCCAGATAGATATGTTCAAACACCAAGAACTCTTGGACAAGACAGGGATATGAGAAGGGGTGACTGGATTTGCCCAAGGTAGGTTAATTTCTATTTTCTTTATCATTTGCATAGCAGAACATATTAGTACTGCAGGTTGCTTTCAATTCTATATTCTTTGTTAGTTCTTTGTATCTGCATGTGACTCCTATGACACTTTGTTACTTTTAGAGGTGGGGAGAAATAATTAGAATTTGGTTATGTTTCTCACTTTTAGGATGTTGTTGGCTCTCATGATGATATTTCAGGTGTAGTTTCATGAACTTTGCAAAGAATTCGAAATGCCTAGAATGTGATGAAGCACGACCAAAAAGGCAGCTTACTGGTGGAGAGTGGGATTGCCCCCAGTGAGCATTTTCCTTTACTACTATTTATATTCTTCTTTGTTGGTTGATCTGTTCTACTTGAACTCTTGGGAATTTCACCCTTCAACTTTCTGTCTTACAGATGTGATTTTTTTAATTATGGGAGGAACATGGTGTGCTTAAGGTGTGATTGCAAGCGACCTGGAGAAGTCTTACCTGGTACTACCAATTCGAGATCAGATTTGAGATATGGAAATGGAAGTTATACATATAATTCAGATGTTAATAGCAGGCTCGCTTCCAATGAAGAGAAAGCACAGCGATGGTTTAGCAAGGTTTCTCAGCTGGATGGTGCTTTTGACAAGAGTAGCACCGTAGTAGATGAAGATTTTCCTGAAATATTGCCATTGAGAAAAGGAGTCAACCGATTTGTCGTCAGCACACGGAAGAGTCCTTTGGAAAGGAGACTGCATGATGCTCGGTATCAGAGAAGCCTGGACAATGATGGCGCACTTGAGGACAACAGTATTCAAAGCAATGTTACAGACCAGTACCAATCAACCACTAAGCCTTCAGATGAGAGTTTTGGACATCAATTACCTGCTACTGAATACAACAAAATTTTTGGCAATAAGCAAAATGCTAGAACAAACACTGGTGTTCCTGCCTCTAACACAACTTCACCACAGCATGATGCCCCTCCAGGGAATTCAAACTATGTTCCCTTTGTGCCACTTCCTGCTGATATGTTTGCAAAGAAAACTGAAAATGAGATTGGGAAGGCGGAGATGGGCAAGTCTGTTGCCTCAACCACAGGTGAGGAAGGGAGTCATGTATCTGAGGGTGATGATGGAAAAACAGGAGACAATTGGCAGGCCTCTCAAAGGTCGGCTGACCAGACCCTGAGTATTGGGAAGGAGAGAGAACAAGAAGAAAAATCTGAGAGGTGGTTTAAGAGAGTTGCAGAGTTGCATAACGTTCCGGATTTGGGTAGTGCAATTTCTGATGAGGACTTCCCAGAGATCATGCCAATGCGTAAAGGAGAAAACCGGTTTGTTGTCAGCAAGAAGAAAGATCGATCCTTAACATCTCCTATGCACAAGAGACAAATTGCCATGGAGCAAGCAAATAATACCAATTTTGTACCCTTTGTGCCTTTTCCACCCAATTATTTTTCTAATAAGGGCAATCAGCAGTCGGCTGCAGCAGATTCACCTAACAAAGCTGTTAGTGGAACTTCACGTTCTGCAACACCAGAGAAACCTCGAGAGATGTCAGATGATTCTGGGCCCAAGGTGACTGAAGCAGCTCAGAGGCAGGATGTGGACAATGAAGAATACACCCCAAGGGGCTGGAGTACAAGGCCCAGCTGCCCGAATGCTGGCCAGAACCCCAATGAAATAAAGGCAGATGCATCTTATGGTAATCCAACTGGAGGAAAATCAATTCCAAATGAAATTGATCCACAGTCTAGTGGTAGGGATAGCCGGACCAGTGGATATACTGGAAAAGAGAGTATTAGTGGGACACCTAATCTGTGGAGCAACTCACCGCAGGGCTTTTCTAATCCTCAGATGAATGGCAAGGAAAGTCAGAGGGGTGGATCTTCTCACAATGAGAATAGCAATGGAACGTCAAATTTAGTGGGTACTTCACATCGACCATCAGAGAACCAGAACTTTAGGTCTGGCTGGACCGGAAAAAGCTTGGAAGGATCAGCTGTAAAGGAATCGGATCCGCTGGATATGTCGGAGGAGGCAAAGGCAGAGAGGTGGTTTCGTCGGGCTGCCCAGATCAAGGACATCTCAGAGCTGAGCCAGATCCCTGATGAAGATTTCCCAGAGATAATGCCAATGCGGAAAGGTGTTAATAGGTTTGTTGTGAGCAAGAGGAAAACGCCCTTGGAGAGGAGATTAACTTCTACGCAGTACAGAAAAAATCTTCCCATTGTGAGCTCTGATCCAGTGAAGGAAAATGACAGTAGATAATAGAAAGCAGATGATATCCGCCAATGGCTATCAAACTCCATTGTTCCTAAAATTATTCCTACAGTGTTATCATCATTCATTACTATATAGTGGCCTGCTAATTACTAACTTTCTTGTCCCCTTTTGGCATATGTCTTTCTAAATATGCAGCTTGTTAGCCCTCAAAAGAAGTTTAACCATTACTGTCGATATTGTAGTAAAATAAAGTAACACAGTTTTTTGTTTCTAGTTAAACTATGTTTCTCTACTGGAAAAGACTAAAAATCTTACTTTGGTAACTATTGATGTTACGGCTCTGTTTTATCGTGGTCTTTCTTTTCTTTTTTTTTTTTTTAATCACAATCGTGGTCTTGAATTTGAAAATTGGGGATGGAACAAACAAATAATAAGGTGATTGGCTTTGTCCTTCAATTATTGCCTTGTCCGTTCCGCCCAAAAAATTATTACCTTGTCTTTTATTTTTGTAATTCTTGTACTCTATTATTTTTGTTTGAGTGGCGTCTTACAAAGAAAGATATTAGGAAGAAAAAAAAAAAAAAACAGGAAAGGCTTGCCAGCATTACTCTTGAGACTATTTTTGTTTGGTCCTACGTAGTACATAATAAGACTGGCATGATTAATGAGAGGTAGTGTACAAATTGCATCTCTTGTTTGTAAGTATTGGAAGCAATTAACTTTCCCTTCAGCTACATCTTATATATGTCCATGGCTCCTGCACATTTTCCAGTGAGACTCCCTGGTCCTAGACAATGCGCCAACATGCTCCTCTCAGCCATCAGCTTCATAGTTTTCATCTTCTTGGATCTTCTTGAAACTCTTATGTGCCTCCTCTTCAGGTGTCTTGACAACTTCCTTGAGAAACAGGCAGATCCTTGTTACTGTGGGAGCAGAGGAGCAGCGGCTGACGGTCCTCAACAGAAGGAGCTGTCACAGACTTTATACGGCAGGAGAAACTTCTTCAGACATTTAAAGCTTCTTGAGTTTGCGAAAAAACGGAAGGATGGCAGGAGAAGATGTGGCCCTGATGAAGTAAACAGGTGGTCTGATTGTGGATGCAAGTCTTGTGTTTCTTGGATAAATGATGGAGTTGATAAACTCTATGTTGTCGTCAAAGACCCTCCTTCAGGTTCCAATCTTTTTCTCTTTTTTTGTTGGAAATACAAAACCAGACCATTAACAACTAAGGTCATGATAGATGGTACTCTTTTTTAGTGTATGGCATTCCATCAAGAATCTCCCTGTAGTATGCCTAACTAAATGAATATCTTTGCCCAACTTTAAAGCCAGTTTGGTGAATGTAACTATAATCTTCCTCTTTCAAGCTTGTTTTTCTCTTCTTAGCCATCCACACTTTGTAAGCATTCATCTGCAGGTACGCAACTGATCATCATCCATTATCGAACTTGAGAATAAGCTCATTGGCACTCTTGTGTAAAAGCACAAGAGGGATGAGGTCGCGGTATGCAATCAATATACTAATCAAATCAAATAATAGAACTCTGTGTTGCATAATCCACTTCACGGTCGCCGTTGGCTGCTTTAGTACGCAATTTTTTTATTTGGAAACGCAGTCACCCTATAATACAAATTTAGCCTGTAAAATTAAAATATGATTCCTTAACATTTTTATTTCGGGTGTCAAACGAAGTTCTCACGAAGAAGTTACTTTTTTTTTTTTTTTTGGTTGGGTCAAAGAAGAAGTTACTTTCTTATCTCAACGGAAATCCCTCGGAATCTTTTGTCCAGACCTGAAATAATTTGTGTGCCTTATGCCTCACGCTCACGTGGAGCACGTGGATGTTTTGTCCAGATCTGGTTTAAATATATGTTTTTTTTTTGTCGAATCTGGTTTAATATATGTTGTTTATGCCTCACACTCATTTGTCATAGTTGATAGTTCTACTTTACTTATCTATCCCCGTATACTATGTGTAGTAGATTGGGAAGTTTATTGATTCTTATCTATCCCCCATGTACTATATGTAGTAGATAGGGAAGTTTAATGAAACTATTTTGTTTTTTTCCTTTCTGCCTTACTCTTTGGGCAGGCTCAGCAACTGAGAATGTGATATTCTTACATGGGTTCCTCAGCTCATCTTCATTCTGGACAGAAACTGTGTTCAAGAATCTATCAGGGCCAACCCTAGAGAGTTACAGGTTATTTGCACCAGACCTTTTGGGATTTGGAAGAAGCCCTAAGCCGAGGGATCGCCTATACACTTTGAATGATCACTTGGAAATGATTGAGAAATCCGTGATACATCCGCAAGGGTTAAATTCTTTCCATTTGGTTGGGCACTCTATGGGGTCCTTGATTGCAATAGCATTGGCTGCCAAATACCATAAATTTGTGAAGTCAATGACCCTAATAGCACCAGTAAGTATTGACTATGTAGATACGATAAGTGTTAATTTACTCCCCTCCCCTCCCCTACATTATATATTCACCCAAATCCACAATAACAAAGATGGATTTTATTTTGATGTGTTGTCTCATTTAATTTGGTGCTCTGTTCTGTACTATATACACATTATTTATATATATTCAGCCTTACTTTCCACATTCGGGAGATGGTGCAAGTATGGATGTGCTAAAGACATTAGCAGAGAAGAAATTGTGGCCACCTACAGCTTTCCATTCATCACTCATGTCATGGTACGAGCACTTGGGCCGATGTTTCTGCTTCCTATTTTGCCGAAACCACCGGGCGTGGGAGCACATCTTGAAGCTAATCACAGGAAAAAGGTTAACCTTTATATATATATATATATATATATATAGTCAATTTTTTCCCCGTAAAAATAAAACAAAAGAAGAGTTGCTCTACTACTAATTTTTTTTTTTTCTTGAGCCTATGATTAGACCTTCTTTATTGGGAAATTATTCTGGCAATTACATGTGAAACCAGCGTATAGCTGGCAACCATAAACTAATAAGATGCACAGAAAAGATTCTTTACTAGCCTACCAACTAGTCCTTTTCTTTATTGGGAAATTTTCAGTATCCTAGCCAACAAGAGTCAGTTACGCAATGAAGGGTCTGGCCAGAAATATTTTATTGCTTATGACGTATGAATATATTGATCAGTTGTTGTTTTGGTTATTGGTAGGGATCTCCATTTCACGATTCATGACCTGACCAAGCACACCCATCATTCAGCTTGGCACAGCATGCACAATGTGATCTGTGGGGGTGCAAATTTCATGGATGGCTACCTGGACACATTAAAAAGCTCAAATGTCAAAATTTGCGTTGTCCACGGTGACCTTGACATGACTGCTCCATTGAACTGCAGCTATAACATCAAGAAGAAGGTTCCCTTGGCCGACTTAAGGATCATACCAAATGCCACTCACAGTTCTGTAATTCTTGCGAGAAAGAAAGATTTTTCTCTGATCTTGGAGGATGTATGGGCATCAACTTAAATGAATTTTATCACAAATACAATATATATGAGTGGCTGATGTTTCTAAGAAATTATGTCTATTAATGAAATTTTGATTTGGTCTTCACTCATGCTTGTCCGTTGTCACAACATTTCTTGGTAATTAAATTAGTATCTGTTTGATTGTTTTACATATTTCTATTAAAATATGTGATTGTAGACTTTGTATTAGGATTGCTAATTTACCTACTACCATTGGGTACAGGCATAATGTGTGCTATAGTTTCCTTAAATCTCAATGTTTAGGTTTGGAATCCTAATAAACTGCACATTGTTATAAATAAAGTATGGTGAATGTCATTGTTACCATCTGGTAAAATTTATTTTTACTATATCCGAATTTATCCTCAGTAAATACTTTATCCATACACCAAACTTCTACTTGGAATTATCTCTTTGGCTAATTACCCTCCATAATTTCATCTGTCCTAATCCTAATATCATCTTCCTTTACCTAACATCCCTTTGATTTTATCCTTTTAAATTAATCATACTTATTTGTTTTTATCCTCCCATTTCCAACTATAAATACCCCTTCATTTCTTCACTTTCATATACTTACAACCCACCATAAACTTCACTCTCTTCTCATTCCATGCACTTCTCTTCCAATCTCCCTACATCTAAATTTATTATTCTCCTACATATTATTATCAAAACTGTATTATTATCACCAAAGTTGTATTATTACCTTGATCAAGTTTGATCAAATTTGTATTATTCCATCAAATAGTGAAAATCTCCCCCAATTTTATAACACGTTATCAGCACGAGTCTCTACTCTATTAAGGTATCTATTTCTAAAACTTTTCTTATTACTACTTTCATCCTTTCTATATATGTTATATATTCTTTATTATTATGTCATTATTATTGCCGAAAGATTTATCGAGTAGGTGTATATTATATCTATTATTATGCTTGTATTTAATTTATGTTTATGTTTTTATTTAAATTACAAATGGGCTCATAAAAGGCCCATTGCCTTTAATTTTCGGTTATTTATTGGGCTACGAAAAGGCCCATTATATTTAATTTCTCGTTTTCATTTACGTTTTGATTGGATCGTATTTAATTTTTGGTTATTTATTTTTGACTGGGCTAATTTATAAAAGGCCCATGTTTATTTATTTTTAATTAAGTCTTTTATTTATTTAAATTTTGGAATTATGTTAATTGAAGGCCCTTAAAATTTCCGGAAGAAATTTGTTATGGGCATTGAATGCATTTTAAATGCAAATTGTCTGGCAGACGCAATAAAAAGCGAATATATAGCAAAGACTGGATGTCTTACTGCCAAAAGATCCCGCAGACCTTTGAGGAAAATTGAAGAAAGATGTCGTATGACCACCAGAAGGTGGATATTGTATGACCATCCGATGATGGATACTGTTATTATCTTGCTTACCCTGAAGGTGCAAGCCAGTATATATTGAATAATTTTAATTTATGTGTAACGCCCCGAATTTTCATAATTTAATTTTTTTTTCGGAATTTCCGAAATTTTTATTTCAATTTTACCCTTGAGGTATTTTCGGGTTCTAGTCGAGGAAATAAACTATTATCCCTTGGAAATGTAAATTTAAGGTTGGTATTGTCCATGGTTCGAGTCCCGTGGGAAACGGATTCGAGATCGGGGTGAAACGCGAAGGTTAATGTGGTTTCTTTTGAAACTACGTCGTTTTGGAGGTGAAGGAAAAAAAAAAGAAAAAAAAAAGAAAACCGTGTTGACCAGGGGGTTGACCGCGCCTAAGTGGAACGACGTGTCGTCCACTAGGGGCGGCCAAACCCTAGCCGCCTCCTCTCCTCTCCTTTGTTTTTCTTTTCTCTTTTCTCTTTTCTTTTTGGTTCTTCCTTCTTCTCCTCTTTTCTTCCAAGCCGCCGCCTACCCCTTCTCTTCTTCCTCCTCCGTTTTCTCTCTCCCTTCTTCCTCTCTTCCTTCTCTTTCTCGTTCTTTCCCTCTTTTTCCTCTTCCTCACTCGTCTTCGTCTACACATCATTCCCCTGTCCTTTACGCCGTCGTCTTCTCTTCCTCTCGGGTCGCCGTCGCCGCCACCGTGGGTTGCAAAGGAACCGGGAGCCAACTCACGTCGCCGCCGCCGCGAGCACGGGTGAGTGCTCTTGCCCCCTCTTCCTTTTCGTTCTCGTTTCTTTTGGGTTGATGGGTTTTGTTTGTTGATGTGTTGATTGTGTGCTGTTGGATTGTGACCGGGGTCGTGCGTGTGCGTGCGTCGTCGGTCGTCGCCGGCGTGCTGTGGCTGTGATGGTTCCGGTCGACTGTGTTGTGTTGGTTGTTGGTGGTGGTTGTCGCGTTGTGGCCGGTGGTGTCTCTATGCGGTGCGTGGCTGCGGGTTTGTGTAGGCAGTGGCTGTTGTAGCCGTGAATTGTTGTTTGTGGTAGACTGTGGCTTTGGGTGTTGAGATTCCGGCGTGGACAGTGGGTGTTCGGATCCCGGGTAAGATACGTTCATCAAATTTCTTTTCTTCTAACCCGTTTAAGGGATTTATGAGTGTTTGTGTTGAAATCGTCTTGGGTTGTTGTGTTAAATTGTTGCTGGCAGTTTTTGGAGAATTCCGGCGAAGTTCACCGGAATCCGGCGAAGGCTCGGGAATTTTCCGGCGAAGGCTCGGGAATTTTCCGGCGAGGCTCGGGAATATTCCGGCGAAGGCTCGGGTCTTTATTTCGGCGTTCCACGGTATATATGGTGTATTTTAATTCTATATCCGGCATGTACTAATAATTCGGAATTGGGTTATGTACTTAATTGTGATTAGTGGAAACCGAGAGTGTGAGTAGTATGAGGCCGGTAATTACCGACACGGGTAGAACCTTAGGCCGGGAATCTTTGGACTCGGATTGACCTTGGACTTAAGTAACGGGCTTTGAGCCCAATCCTATAATTGGTTAATAAGGACTTAAGGAAGTGGGCTTTAGGCCCGGAAATTGAATTTGGGCTTAGATTGGGTTTTAGGCCGGAAACTCGTAAAGGACATAATGAGTGAGCCATAGGCCCGGGAACTACTTATTGGACTTAGTTGGGCGTAAGCCGGTAAACCTTAGGTCCCGATACTCGGAGTTAGATGAGATAAACACCATGTCGGGCTTAGACCCGGGAATTACATAGTTGGCTAACTAGGGACGGGTTTAACTCAGTTGAGCATTATAGTTACATGCATGCAAGTTTTATTGTTATTGTTTGTAATTTGTTCTGTGTGCCGGTATTCAGGCACGGGTAATACCTCGGGAGCTGGAGGATCTGTTTTGGGAAAAACTCCACAGGACAATCGTCGTTGAGGTGACTTTATACGTCTTTTTATGTTTGTATGCATGAGCTCGTTGGATTGGTTTGTTTGAGTTGCATGTTTGTTTGCTAACATGCTGTAATCTGTATTGTGTGCCTAAATGTACCATTTGCTTATGAGCTGGATATTTGGATTGTTATGGTTTATAACATGTGATGTGATTCTGGGTGTTTTGTGTGATGTATTGTGGGTCGGAGACCCGGTTATTTGATTGAGTTGTTTTATCACACAACCCTGTTAAATCACAATCTCTTGGCACACATGAACTCATAATTGGTGAATAAGAATAATGTACAGTAGAAGTTAGGCTACTGTGTGCTGATGACCGGTTGTTTCGAGCGGGAAGTGATACCCCTCGGGTTTGCTTGCGGAATAGCAAGTGTTATGCGGATTTGCATATGGGTCTGTAATGACCGGTTCTACCTCCCTCCTTCTATCTCCCTCTTTCTACCTCCCTCTTTCTCTCTGTCTCTCTCTCTCTCTCTATGGATATGTTTGGGCTTCGTGCCTGGTTTTATTTGGGCTTATGCCTGGTTGTCTCATGAGACGGGACCGAGCTCGACGCACACAGTAGGGGCCCTGAATAATAAATTATAATAAGAAAACTTAACACACAACAGATGGAGAATAATGAATTGTTTGCTTGATTGACTTGGCATGTTAGTACTGGTTGTAGTATGTTACTTACTAGTCTTGTTGCTCTTCTTTCCTTTCGGACTTGATCTGCACACCTTCATAATTTGATTTATATTGCTCACTGAGTAGGCGACTCACATAATCGCCAACGTTGTTTTTCAGACTTTAGATAGCGTGCAGTCACTTTCCATCCTTCCAGAGTACGGACGTGGTTATCTCAGCAGGTAGCTGTGCTTGATCTCCCGATTGGATCCATAGAGTCGGCATGCATGTTGTTTGATTCACTTATTTTTACTCCGTTTGTTTCTTCCGCTGCATTGAATTTTTATTGAGATGTCACTATTGATTTTGGATTACATTATCGGCGGGTTGCCGGGTTTATGTATTGATGATGTTTCGGCAGGATGCCGGGTTGTGTTGTGGCTTGTTAAGCCGGATTGTTTGTTCTTTATGACATCTCGTTTTTATTAAGAATTTTGGATGTTGTTGATAGTGGTATTTTGGTAAATTCCCTTATTTAAGTATTTTATTTGTAAAATTGGGACACGGTCATTTCAGCTTGGTAGCGGAGCAGGCTTCAGATCCTTGGTTTCAAAAGTGTTTTAAACTGTGTTTTCAAAGTGATTTCTGTGTTTAAGCCTGTCTCCGGATTTATGATTTTAAAAGTGTTTTTGACTCATTTGCATTCATATAGGCGTCGATATGGATCACGAGGGGCAGCACAATGCTGAGGATGACGCCGCTACTCATGTCTCCGACAATGTGTCGGTGATGCAGGTTCCCGTTGGTCAGTGGAACAATAATGCAGCAGAGAATAATGCTGCAGGGGGTGGAGGACAGAATGCTGTACCACCTGTTGTGAACCCAGCGTTCCAGCAGTATCAGGCTTTTCTGCAGTGGCAGCAGTTCCAGCAGCAGCAGCAGGGTGCCCAGCCGGTAGCACCTGCTGCAACAGGTGGTATGGAGAGTGGATACAAACATATGGATAAGTCTGCTGTGAAGGAATTCTCAGGTGAAGAGGGCAAAGTCAAGGAGTTTGATGATTGGTTTCGCCAGGTGGAGAATGTTCTGGAGAAGTTCACCTGTGCACCTGAGCAGAGGGCTCGATTAGCGGCACACAAGTTCACAGGGTATGCATTGTCATGGTGGCAGGAACTTGTGGCCAACTTACCTAAGCCTGTGGAGATGCCTTGGNAGATGAATATAGTTCATCAACAAACACTAAACGAGGAATTCTCGCCAGATCATTCGGTAATTCCTCTTGCTGCTCATTCACCATGCTATAAGCTAACCTATTTCTTCTTCCTAGAGAGGCACCCTCAACAAAGAAAACAGTAGCTGGGGAAGGCATTTTTCTTGTCTTGTTGATTTTTCTGAGTTTTCTGCATCTTCCTACCGCCTCCCCTTCTTATAGTCTGAGATTAGACAGCTAGGTGTCAGTTTTTCAAATGTGGACCCTTCTTCTGTCTCTGAAAAGATCCAGAAGATTTTTCGGTAATTAAAACTTTGTATTATTTGTCAGTAAACTCCAAAGCTTTTCAATCTTCGAGGTTTTGCTTTTGGAAGAGTTTGCCACTACTTTAATTATTGTCCAATAATTCTGATCTTTTTGACATGAGTGGCAGAAATAAGCCTAAAATTGGCACATATATAGCTAGCCTGAAGCTAGCAGTTGAGTAATCGAAACTTAACATATCAAGCCAGAAGCTGAAATGCTCTAGCCTGGAGCTAGAAATTTTAAGTGTTTAAATACACAAGTTTATACAGCCTGAAGCTGAGACCAACTAGAAGTTGGCTGATAAATATGTAATTTATAGCTAGTATGCACCAGCCAGAAGCTGGTAAATAATTTTTCTATGTTATCCAGCATGAAGCTGGCACCAACTTGAAGTTGGTACATGGACTTATTGTTTGGCATGACCGGTAGGGCCATCCCGGGTCAATAATGATGCAAGAAATTTATTGGATCATTCATTGAAAAACCAGAAGTTTTACGATCAATGAATTTCTATGAGTTTGTTTGCTGCGAAAGTTATTATACGGCCTTCCTAAGATGAGGATGGCCTAGTATCACCAGCAAGTTTGAGAATAGTTCAGGGACATAAACGCGGACTGATAAATCCGCGGTGTTAACCATCTAGGTAATTTTTTTTACGATGCATCGACTAGATGGTCTATTGTGTAACGCAAGTTGGCATTGTGCGCACTAATTTAATAATTAAGCCACTTGCAGGTATATGTCCCTACTTATATTACTAGACTATATATCTAGATAATGCTAGTATATTTCTTCAATGGATAATGTATATCATTGGAAATAAACCCAAACAGATCTGGGGGAACATTGACAATTGATTGCAGGACTATTGATGAAATATTACTGTTTGAGAAAATGGTATTTTATATGCAGCAACACTTGAGTGCATCAAGCCAACACGATGTTATATGATCTCCCCATTTAATTGATTAATGGTCACATACTTAGTATCTCCCATCTTCGGACCATCGGTTGATTAGTATATAATGCTCCACCACAGTATTGTGAAATTGGTCCTTAAAGAAGATTGAGAATCTACGTTGGGTATGGATCTCCATAAATTACAAAAGTAATTAAAACCTATGACAGGAGATTGGAAATTTATTTATAGCAAGCTTTGTTTATTAATTGATGTTTTTTTACCCAACATCAGGGGGAGAAAAATAAGTAGTTGGATCAAGAGATTATTGAAATGCTTTATCAATAACTAGTTTTTGATCCTCGAATAAATTAGTATGAACCTGAAGTTCAAAAGATGATTCATTTGCAAAAGATTAGTAAGTCTATTGCCAGATATGTTTATTTGAAAGGTGTGACCAAGTACCAGCTGCAAATGCTCCTGTTCCGAAATATGCAAACGAATCTAAAGTACGCCAGAAGCGTAGAATATTCTCGGTTCCATAAAAAAAAAATTCTTGATAGAGAAAAAGGAGCAAAGATATAAGATGGCCCCAATAAGAAAATAAGGCCTCCAGTAGAGGTCTGAATTAAATGTCCTCAAGAAGAGGAAAAACCTCCAGAAGAGGTCCCTGACACAATTGATAAAGTTACAGAAGTGACTCAGGTACTTGAAATAAATCGAATATAATGAGATCTCAATCACATTGTCAGGAATGAGATGGAACCGACGTGAAAATAACCGTCGACGGAATACTTGTTTTATTTATAATATAGCGCTAAATAAAATGAGGATCATGAACCTACATTGGCGAATGTAGGTGCAGTATGATTGGCCAAAATAAAAAAACATGATTAAAGGCTATGTTGGACTCACATGTGAAGCGAGAAATTTTGGGCCGATAGTCCCAACACCTGATGGTGTAAAACCGGTCGATTACAAATGGGTACTTTGTGCGGAAAAGAAATGAGGAAAATTAAATAAAGATATATAAAGCACGGTTTGTAGCACAAGGTTTACCCTAACAACCTGGTATTAATTGTGAGGTGATATACTCCTCTGTGGTGGATGCGATTATTTTGATAAGTCTGGCACAACATGAAAAGAATTAGAAATGCATCTAATGAATGTTGTTACAGCCTATTACTATGGATCCATAAGTTGTGAAATATACATGAAGATCCCTGAAGGATCCAATGCCTGAAGCAACTAATTCCCGGGAAATTACAAAAATTGAACTGAGTTTAAATCATTTTGAGTATGGGTAAATTTATGTTGATTGGAACTCCAGAAGAGGCTTCCAAATACCGTGCTATTAGATTGATCCTGGAGTATCTTGTCAAAGTGTAATTTACATTGCAAGAAATATAAAGCCTGAAGCTTTTGACTTAAGCCTATTGGCATGATATACATTTACTCTCATCTTCGGAGAATAACAAATGTATAATCCTGTAAACCCGAAAGAGAGTAAAGTTGATTTTTGCAGGTGTAGATCCCTTATTTAGTCCACATAAAGCAGAGACAGACATCAACTACAACTTTACACATGATATTGCAATATCATCGGGACTACAAAAGCAAGATGGCAAGATAGATGCTCCAAAGACAAAATCATGAAGATAATGCTGCCAACTCTGCCCAATTGAAGTAATGATCAGACAAAATATATATCACCAGAAGCTGACAAGGATGATTGGCATGCAACGACATGAAGCAATAAATGGAGGCCAAAATGAGGGGGAGTAGAATACGTACTGCACTCTTTTTCCCTTCACCAAGTTTTTATCACACTGGGTTTTTTTTGGTAAGGTTTTTAATGAGGCAGTATCCCCAAAGCGTATTCTACTCAACAACACAATGACATCCAAGGGGGAGTGTTATAAAACATGTATTATACATGTATGTATGTCATTGTAAACATACCAAATACATACCGTATACATACCAAACTTTATTATATATATATATATGTAATCAGAGTTGAAAATGAGGTAATGAAACCGGGTTGAAACCCGACCTCACCGGAAGCTCACCGGCTCCTCGCCGGAGCTTGGCCGGAATTTTTCCTCCTCCCCTCAAACTTCTCCTTCACACTCATTTATTTATATCACACTCATATATTTATAATACGTAATAATACAACTTTGGTAATAATAATACACTTTTGATAATAATATGTAGGAGAATAATAAATTTAGATGGAGGGAGATTGGAAGAGAAGTGTATGGAATGAGAAGAGAGTGAAGTTTATGGTGGGTTGTAAGTGTATGAAAGTGAAGGAATGAAGGAGTATTTATAGTTGGAAATGGGAGGATAAAAACAAATAAGTATGATTAATTTAAAAGGATAAAATCAAAGGGATGTTAGGTAAAGGAAGATGATATTAGGATTAGGACAAATGGAATTATGGAGGGTAATTAGCCAAAGAGATAATTCCAAGTAGAAGTTTGGTGTATGGGTAAAGTATTTACAGGAGGTAAATTCGGGTATGGTAAAAATAAGTTTTACTGGATGGTAACAATGACATTCACCATAATTTATTTATAACACTCCCCCTTGAATGTCATTGCACCTTTGATAGAATACGCTTAGGAAGTACTGCCTCGTTAAAAACCTTACCAAGAAAAACCCAGTGGGACAAAAACTTGGTGAAGGAAAAAAAAGTGCAGTGCGTATTCTACTCCCCCTGATTTTTGCATCTCTTGATATCTCGAATCCTCCATAAACCAATCCTCTTCATCAATTCTTCAAAAGTTGTAGTAGGAACTGATTTTGTAAATAAATCTGCCAGATGTCACTTGAATGATTCTTGATGTATCCTCCCTTCAATTGGGCAATACAGCTAGCATTATCTTCATAAATCGTCGTTGGAACATCTTCCTCGCGAACTAATCCATATGAATCTTGACTATGCTGCATCATCGATCTCAGCCAAGCACATTCTCGGCTAACTTCATGTATGAACACAATTTCTCCATTATTTGAAGAGGCAACAATGATACTTTGTTTTCTGGTCACAATGATACTTGATGTATCTGCCTGTGCTTTATGTGGATCAAATAAAAGACCTACATCTGCAAAACCAACTAGAAGCACCTTGACCTCTCAAGGTTAAAATCATTCCATATACCAGATGGTGTAAAATTGATCAATCGTAAAAATGGTATTTGTGCGAAAAGATAATGAGATATAAAAGCACGGTTTTTATAGAACAAGGTTTTACCCAAATGACCTGATATTACGATTTATGAAGATAATGCTAGCTGTATTGCCCAATTGAAGGGAGGATACATCAAGAATCATTCAAGTGACATCTAGCAGATTTATTTACAAAATCAGTTCCTACTACAATTTTTGAAGAATTGATGAAGAGGATTGGTTTATGGAGGATTCGAGATATCAAGGGATGCCAAAATCAGGGGTAGTAGAATACGCACTGCACTTTTTTTTTCCTTCACCAAGTTTTTGTCCCACTGGGTTTTTCTTGGTAAGGTTTTTAACGAGGCAGTACTTCCTAAGCGTATTCTATCAAAGGTGCAATGACATTCAAAGGAGAGTGTTATAAATAAATTATAGTGAATGTCATTGTTACCATCCAGTAAAACTCATTTTTACCATACCCGAATTTACCCCTAGTAAATATTTTACCCATACACCAAACTTCTACTTGGATATCTCTTTGGCTAATTACCCTTCATAATTCCATTTGTCCTAATCCCAATATCATCTTCCTTTACCTAACATCCCTTTGATTTTATCCTTTTAAATTAATCATACTTATTTGTTTTTATCCTCCCATTTCCAACTATATATACCCCTTCATTCCTTCACTTTCATACACTTACAACCCACCATAAACTTCACTCTCTTCTCATTCCATACACTTCTCTTCCAATCTCCCTCTATCTAAATTTATTATTCTCCTACATATTATTATCAAAAGTGTATTATTATTACCAAAGTTGTATTATTACCTTGATCAAGTTTGATCAAGTTTGTATTATTCCACCAAATAGTGAAAATCTCCCCCAATTTTATAACACACATTATATTTTTGGTAATGATCCCTCCGGTCTGGGATATTAGTGTAAAAGAAAGCAAGAGATCAGAATTAGTTGTTTCTGGTATCATTCTCCTGTATTCATTTCACATTATGCTCCTAATTATTTTGTTCCATTCGCTACCAAATTTGATGATAACAATTGCTTCCACAAAAGCCTTAATGGTAAGGCTACCACAGCCCTTATGAGTAGAGCTCGTTAATAGGTAGGTTATTGTTCATACCGGCCCAAATCGAAAAAGGGATTGAGAAGCCCAAACGCGAAATCGAATTGGACCAACAAAGCGATTCGTTGAAAATTAAGGCAAATGTTGTAAATAATATTATTGATGGAGAAGAGATTGAAGAAGAAATAGAGAGGAAGAGAGGAGCAGGAAAAATGGCTGGGGAAATACTGAGCTCGGGAAATATGGCTGCTCACTTTTCTTATTCTTTAATCATATATATATACAATAATTGGTATGTATTTGGTATGTATACAATGACATACATACATGTACAATACATGTTTTATAACACTCCCCCTTGGATGTCAATGTGTTGTTGGGTAGAATACGCTTTGGGGATACTGCCTCATTAAAAACCTTACCAAGAAAAACCCAGTGGGATAAAAACTTGGTGAAGGAAAAAATAGTGCACTGTGTATTCTACTCCCCCTCAATTTGGCCTCCATTGATTGCTTGATACCAATTTATCCTTGTCAGCTTCTGGTGACGTGTATTATGTCTGATCACTTTTGGGTACATCATTATTTCAATTGGACAGAGTTGGTAGCATTATCTTCATGATTTTGTTGCTGAAGCGTCGATCTTGCCATCTTGCTTTTGTAGTCCCGATGATATTGCAATATCATGTGTAAAGTTATGGTTGATGTCCGTCTCTGCTTTATGTGGACTGAATAAGGGATCTACATCTGCAAAATCAGCTTTACTCTCTTTCGGGTTTACTGGATTACACATTTGTTATTCCCCGAACATAAGAGCAAATACATATAATGCCGATAGGCTTAAATCAAAAGCTTCAGGCTTTATGTTACAAGCAATACATATTGCACTTAGACAGGATACTCCAAGACCAGTCTAATAGCACGGTATTTGGAAACTTCTTTGGGAGTTCCACTCATAAATAAGTTTATCCATACTCAAAATGATTTAAATTATGTAAAGATCAGTTCAACTCTATTTTGTAATTTCCCGGGAATTAGTTGCTTCAGGCAACTTGGATCCTTCAGGGATCTTCATGTATATATCATGACTTATGGATCCAGAATAATAGGCTGTAATGGCATTCATTAGATGCATTTCTAATATATTGCCAGACTTATCAAATAATTACATCTACCACGGGGGAGTATATCTCCTCATAATTAATACCTGGTCGTTTGGGTAAAACTTTGTGCCACAAACCGTGCTTTATATCTCTTTATTTATTTCTTTCCGCACAAATACCCTATTATGACCAATAGAATTTTACACCTTTTAGTGTACGGACTACAAGTCCGAAAAACTTCTCGCTTCTCGCTTCGGGCGAGTCCAATACAGCCTTAATTGTATTTCTATATTTTGGCCAATTATACTGTGCCTACATTCGTCAATGTAGGTTCATGATCCTCACTTCATTTAGCGCTATATTAAACAATGAATATTCCGTCGACGGTTATTTTACGTCGGTTCCATCTTATCTCTGACACTGTAATTGAGATCTCATCATATTACTTATTTCAGGTACCTGAGTTACTTCTGGAACTTTATCACTTTGTGTTAGAGAATCAACCTCTTCTAGAGGACTTTTAATTCTAACCTCTACTGGAGGTCATATTTTCTTACTGGGGCCATCTTATCACTTTTGCTCCTTTTTCTCTATCGAGAATTTCTTTTCTTTTGGAACCGAGTATAATCCATATGGATTCATTTGCATACTTATATTGTTCTTCAGGAACATCAAAACAGGAGCATTTGCAGCTGGTATATAGTCACATATTTCAAATAAATATGTCCGGAAAATGACTTACTAATCTTTTGCAAATGAATCATTTCTTAGAACTTCAGGTTCATACTAATATTCGAGGATCAAAAATTAAATATTGATAAGTCATTTCAATAATTTCTTCATCCAGCTGCTTATTTTCTCTCCCCCTGATGTTGGGTAAAACATCAACTAATAAGCAAATATTGCTATAAATGAATCTCCAATCCCCTGTCATAGGTTTCAATTATCTTTATAATATATGGAGATACATACCCAACGCAGATTCCCAATCTTCTTTAAGGGACCAATTTCACAACCCTGTGGTGGAGCATTATATAACTCAAGGTCCGAAGATGGGAGATACTATGTATGTGACCATTAATTAATTAAATGGGAGGGGTTCTTATAACATCATGTTGGCTTGATGCACAGTGTTGCTGCATATAAAATATCAATTTCTCAAGCAATAATATTTCATCAACAGTCGTGCAATCAATTGACAATGTTCCCCCAGATTTGTTTGGGTTTATTTCCAATGATATACAGTCTCTTATTGATGAAATATCCCAGCATTATCTAGACATATAGTCTAGTAACATAAGTAGGGACATGTGCCCGCAAGTGGCATAATAAGTGCGCACTTATACCAACTTTCGTCACACAATAAACCATCTAGTCGATGCATCGTAAAAATTACCTAGATGGTTAACACCGCGGATTGATCAGTCCGCGTTCATGTCCCTGAATTATTCTTAAGCTTGCTGGTGATGCTAGGCTTATAATAAATTTTGCAGCAAACAAACATATGAAAATTTATTGATTATAAAAATTTCTGGTTTTTCAATCAATGATCAAAATAAATTTTGTGCATCATAATTGAACCGGGATGGCCCATCCGGTCATGCCAAACAATAAATCCATGAACCAACTTCAAGTTGGTGCCAGCTTCAGGCTGCGCAAGCTGTGTATTTAAACACTTAAAATTGCTAGCTCCAGGCTAGTGCATTCCAGCTTCTGGCTGGATATGTTAAGTTTCAATTACACAACTGCTAGCTTCA
>JAKUCV010003553.1:39648-54274 GCA_028386065.3 Turnera subulata
CCTGGTACGACCCTAGCTTATCCGTGACGGGGCCCGGAAAAGATAAAATTGGATAATTGGATTTTGTTGAGTCTTTTGGTCGGTTTTTGATTGTTTTTGGCCTTGAGTAACTTTAGTGTCCATATTGATGGTCTTTCCATTGTCGTGAGCACTTCGGACTCACCCCTCACCTGCGGGCTTTCATCCCGTAGGATGAGTTGTTTCATGTACAGGCTTGGTGCATACCAGACAGGCTGCAGCGTTATCCCTTGGACGGGCTTGGATCCATAGTTTGCATTTATGCATACAGTGTATATGTGAGTTTCATAAGTCTTCCGCTGTGCATACTTCTGTTATTATTGGGTCATTGGGCCAGATTTGTTAATTATGTTGTTTTACTATTTTGGGCCGTTGGGCCGAGTTATCGTAGTTCACACTGTATGCTGGTCCTATTTTGGTTGGGTTGTCACAGTTCCGGCCTGCGTTTACTGTCTACGTTTGGTTGGTTGCCATTGGCATCATACAAACGTGAGAATTCGTTCTTAATCTCCATCTTCTCCAGGAACGAGGATAGATTTTTTTCCTTGCTCAAATTTATCATTGTAGAATGTAAGACATAGGAGTTATTTTGTGCTAGAAAGTGCTCAGATTTTGATTAACTCAACCACAAGTCAGATGTCTTGATGCCTTTCTTCTATTTCATATGTACCCACGCAGCAAAAAAATATTCTTAGTTGGTTCTGTTAATTGGAGTTTCTGTCTAATTAAATGTCATCCTGATGATTTCTTGTGGAGGGCTCCAAGTTACTGGAGCTATATGTGATTTGCTCGTGCGTTTCCCCCATTGGCCTCCTGGGTCTCTTTCTGTTTCTGTTGGTCATATTAGTCATCCGCTTCCACTTAATTCTCCAGCAGCATGATGTGGTGCAAAATTGTTTTTAATCTTCAAATCCATTGCATGTCAACAGCCAACAGTGGGGACATCAGTGGAGATTCAACAGAAAATGTGATCTTCTTGCACGGGTTTCTTTCTTCTTCTGCATTTTGGACAGAAACAGTGTTCCCTAACATCTCTGAGACTACAAAGCATAACTACAGGCTTATTGCCGTGGACCTGCTAGGATTTGGGAGAAGCCCAAAGCCAAGGGACTGCTTATATACTCTGAGAGATCACTTGGAAATGATTGAAAAATCTGCCATCACTCCATATGAATTGAAGTCCTTTCATCTGGTTGCCCACTCTATGGGCTGCATTATTGCATTAGCCCTCGCTGCAAAGTACTCAAAATGTGTTAAATCAATCACCTTGATAGCACCAGTAAGTGTGAAGGATCTCGAATCTTGGTTCTTTGCTCTGTAATTTTTCTTTCTGTGATTATGAAAGGCCATTTTCTTAAAAGCATCTGAAGCATGTGATTCACGAAGCATATTGTGCCTTAATTATAAAATGCCAATTCTAAGGTTTTAGACCTTCTTACTTCTCTTTTACTTTGCTTGGCTTATACTGACTCCTGTTTATATTTGCCCTTCTAATTCAGCCTTACTTTCCAAGCTCTGAGGAAGGGTCCAGTTTAATGGCACTTGAAAAACTGGCTGGCAAGACACTATGGCCGCCTTTATTGTTTGGTTCATCCTTCATGTCATGGTATGAACACCTGGGTCGATGTGTTTGTTTGCTTGTTTGCCGAAACCACAGGACATGGGAGAGGATTCTGAAGCTACTCACTAGGAGACGGTAAGAACACTCTTGGCATGACAATCTGCTCTTTTCCAGGATGAAATGATTCACTAGGAACAATCATGCAAAACTAACCTCGGGTTCTTTCAATAGCCTAATCTTGTCCACAACCTTTTTCAGGGATGTTCATTTCATGGTGAAGGATCTGACCAGGCACACCCATCATTCAGCTTGGCATACAATGCACAATGTGATATGTGGGGGAGCAAAATCGATGGATGACTTTTTGGAGACACTGAGCGAGTGCAAAGTAAAACTTTGTGTTGTTCAAGGTGATCGCGACTATGTTGTCCCTGTGGAATGCAGCAATAACATCAGGACCAAGGTTCCAAGTGCAGAGATTGACATTATTTCTAACACTGACCATTGTTCCGTAGTCATTGGCAGAGAAAGAGATTTTACACAGTATTTAGAGCAGAGATGGACACACTGATCTTGCTTTTTAGATCTTTTTTGATATAGGATTGAAACTGGCCTCTTTTCAGAATTGGATTTCTTTGACCTGAATCGTTACTTCACCCTGTACAACAAAACCTACAGTGAAAAGAATTAATTGATTCATGTTTCCTAAATTGAGGACTTCAGCTTTGGTGGTGCAATAACAGAAGAAATTATGGGATTTGAAGGATTCTAAAGGAATCTAGGCGACTAAGAAGCGCTAAATACCTTTCGTCATTTGTTTTTCTAGCAAACTTACCTTGAGATTGTAAGGCGTGACTCTTGAAAACCTAAGAGATTGGCAGGCGCGTGCTCCTTTGAATACAGGCTTGGTGTTGTGGAGCGGGCTCTTGAGGATGTTGCAGAAGATGCTTCCGTTGTAGGGGGAGTATGCCTAAGCCCGATGTGGAAGAAACTCACACTTGAGAGGGAGATTGTTGGGTGTTCAAGTTTGAGTAATTGTCCCACATCGGATAGAAAGAGACCAAGTGAGTAAAATATAAGTGGAATGGACCCATGTACCCAATGCCTTAAGGTTTTGGGTTACTTTGTGGTGTCCAAGCCCACGAGTGTGGATCTCACTTGGGCCTCGTTTGTTTTCTCCCTGATTTGCGGGCTACTCCCGACGCTTTACTTGCTAACAAGTGGTAGCGGAGCCGAAGGTTCGGCTATGATTGATATTGATACGCGACATGGTTTGCCCCGTGGTTGCTGCCCTCACGTGGAGCGAGCTCGAGATTCCAGTTTCAAGCTCAGGTGTGGAGTTGTAAGGCGTGACTCTTGAAAACCTAAGAGATTGGCAGGCGCGTGCTCCTTTGAACACGGGCTTGGTGTTGTGGAGCGGGCTCTTGAGGATGTTGCAGAAGATGCTTCCGTTGTAGGGGGAGTATGCCTAAGCCCGATGTGGAAGAAACTCACACTTGAGGGGGAGATTGTTGGGTGTTCAAGTTTGAGTAATTGTCCCACATCGGATAGAAAGAGACCAAGTGAGTAAAATATAAGTGGAATGGACCCATGTACCCAATGCCTTAAGGTTTTGGATTACTTTGTGGTGTCCAAGCCCACGAGTGTGGTTCTCACTTGGGCCTCGTTTGTTTTCTCCCCGATTTGCGGGCTACTCCCGACGCTTTACTTGCTAACAGAGATTATGCTTCATTATGTCATTTTCATGTCTTGTGTATCCATTTTGTCCTTGTCGTTGCGCCTTCATCCCCATCGGCCATTAAGAAAATAAACGACCTGAATTCTTTACCCATCTTTATGTTGGATTAACAATACCACTGCTTTTAGAACGTTTAAGCCACGCATTCAAAACCTCTTCAAGTATCCTTTGAAACGAGTTTAGGTTGTTAAATTACACATTTAGAGGATGCAATCTTTGTCCATCAAACACTTTTAAGTCAAAAGTATTGAAAAGATTTTATATTAACAAAAGCGCATTTATTAAGAACTCCGATGCTTGTGAGATCACTTGATCATACGAAAGATATCTTTAGACCTCGAGAAAATAATGAAGAAATTCTTGGTTTGAAGTATCATATCTCAATGCGATTGGTGTTTTAATGTATCTTGCGAGTAATACAAAACCTGATATATCTTTTGCTGTCAATTTATTAGCAAGATACAGTTCGCTCCAACTCGCAGGCATTGGGATGGAATAAACTATATTTTCTAGTACATTCGGGTACAATGGATATGTCTTATTTTATTCGCATGGGTTAAAACCCATTCTAATTGGTTGTGCGGATGCAGGATATTTTTCTCCACATAAGGCTTACAGTTTGTTTGGGAATACAAGAGGGAAAAGGAGGGAAGAGAATGGATGAGAGGAGAAGGGAATGGATGGGAAAATTTGAGAAGGGAAGGGAAGGGATGGGAAAATTTTAACTAAACTTGTTTTGTTAAATTCATTAAAGAAAATATAGGGGAATGACAGGTAATATTTAGAAATTACATAGATATTCTTATTTATGAATTATTTTTTAGAGTATAATAGGCTAATTATAGAATTTAAAATCATCATTAATTTTAAAATTTCTCTCCAATCCATTCCTGACCAATTCGGGGAGACTTTTTAAGGCGAATGGAGATTAAAAAATTCCCTTTCACCTCATTAAGATATTTTTTCAAATAAAGTTAAATTAAAAGTTCCCCTCCTTTCTAAAAAAAAATCCCATCTGATACGGCAACACTACCAGAACAACGCTAGATAGCACCTCCGAATCAATCGAGTCATCAAGATCAGAAATCAATTCAACCAAAAGCTTTAGTGATTACCTCCATCACCTCAAAACATAACAAAGGCGTTAAGCAACAATAGAGTAATAAGCACAAGGAATCTTGAAAACACCACAAGCAAATCAATTACTTGATAAGTAAACACAATCCCTAAAATAAACAAGAGAGAAATCCATCTAACTTACAAAATAAAGTTTAAGAGAACCTCCAATTTTAATAGCAAAATAGCTATCAATAATCAATATTCATCATCCGTGCAAAATATGAACCCCAGGAGTCTTATTTATACTAGTCTAATTCCAAACACTGATGGACTTGGACTTGTAACTAAAATAATAAAATAAAATAAAAAGACTTTATGTTACCATTCATGCGGGTACTATTCACGTGAATAGTAATCCTAACTCCTAAGTAGATTGGAATTGTAATTCCAATTCCCTAATAGACTAGGCTAAAATAAATAAAAATAAAGCCAACTTAAATAACTAAAATCCAACAATTAATGATCCAAATAATAAATAAAACTCAGCCGAAATATTAATGGTCCAAATAATAAAAATTATAGTAACTATAATAGTAAAATAGACAATGTCGGCATGGGCCCCACTTCCTCCAAGTAGCATGTCGTCATGGGCCCCACTCTTCTCTAAGCTTGATCTGATCTCCATCTCTTCTTGAATTTCTTGCAAGAACGAATCTTAGACAAGATTCTAAAAGTGAGCTTCTGATGATGAACTTTGAGCTTGTCGGAATACTTCCAAGCTCCATGCTTGTTGCCATTGTCGTCTCCAACGTAGCCTTGGCATGCATCATTCTTCAACTGTCCAAGCTTGCCTAGGTGGGTTGCACAGGTTTTAGCCCTTGTCCGACAAGTACTTGGATTCCTACCTAGGCTAGGATTCCTCCTACTTGACTACTCCTAATCAAACTCAGGTTGGCCAATCCGAATCCAACTAGGAATAGGTCAGCCCACACGCGCACCTATTTAGACTAGTAATCCCGTGCGCCTTAGGATTCCTAGTGCGTGACGTTCTCTCCCACTCAATCCTGCGACGTCCTCGTCGCAGCTATCTCGTGATATGCTTCCAGCTTATCCCGAAATTTCCATAGATGGTCTTCGCGTTCCCAACTTGCTTCACTCTCCGGTAATCCTTTCCATCGAACAAAGTACTCCAAGTGAGGTGCGTTTTGACCACGGCGTGGAACCAGCCTGTGAAACGCGATGTCTTCCACTTGCTTTTTGTGCGCTATGGTCACAGCGATAGGTGCTCGCTTTGACACATTCCGGTCAGCATCTCCTTTGTCGGCTTGTAAAGGCTTCAACAAACTCACGTGGAAAACTGGAAGAAAACCAACAGTGCGGGGGTAACTCGAGCTTGTAAGCAGTGCGTCCCACCCTCTTCTCAACTCGAAAAGGTCCTTCGTACCGCAAACTAAGCCTTTGTGTAGCTTTTGAAAAGTCCTCTATTGGTGCGGTACCATTTTCACCAGTACCATCTCCCACTCCTCAAACTCCAAGTGTCGTCTTTTCCTATATGCCCACTTCTTCATTTTTGTGGCGCCCTTGGTCAAGAAGTTCTTGGTCAAATCACGTTGCTCATGCCACTCCTTGGCAAAGTGCCATGCCCCAAGGCTTGTACCAGTGTATCCCTGCACAAGCGCACTAGGGGTTAGCGGCTGCTGCCCAGTCACGATCTTGAATGGACTCTTCCCGGTTGATTCGCTTCATCGCAGGTTGTAAGAAAACTGTGCCACGTCCAGCAACTTGGCCCAATCCCTCTGATTTGCACTCACATAGTGCCGTATGTACAACTCATGCAAAGCATTGATTCTCTCCGTTTGTCCAATCGGTTTGTGGATGAAAGTTGGTAGAGAAGTTGAGGTCTGAACCCATCAACTTGAAAAGCTCTCTCCAAAACCGTCCCGCGAATCGCCCATCCCGATCACTAACAATGCTTTGTGGCACTCCCCAATATTTGACAACATGCTTGAAGAATAAGCGTGTTGCGTCTTCACCCGAACAATCCTTTGGGGCGGCTACAAAGACTCCATACTTGGAGAACCTGTCAACAACAATAAGTATAGTACCACTGCCTTCAGATAACAGTAAACACGTTATGAAATCCAAAGAAATACATTTCCACGGCCTATCAGATATCGACAATGGCTCAAGTAAACCCGGTAGTGAGAGTTGCTCGTTCTTGTCTTGTTGACACACTAGACAAGTCTAATTCCAAACACTGATGGACTTGGACTTATAACTAAAATAATAAAATAAAATAAAAAGACTTTATGTTACTATTCATGCGGGTACTATTCACATGAATAGTAATCCTAACTCCTAAGTAGATTGGAATTGTAATTCCAATTCCCTAATAGACTAGGCTAAAATAAATAAAAATAAAGCCAACTTAAATAACTAAAATCCAACAATTAATGATCCAAATAATAAATAAAACTCAGCCGAAATATTAATGGTCCAAATAATAAAAATTATAGTAACTATAATAGTAAAATAGACAATGTCGGCATGGGCCCCACTTCCTCCAAGTAGCATGTCGTCATGGGCCCCACTCTTCTCTAAGCTTGATCTCCATCTCTTCTTGAATTTCTTGCGAGAACGAACCTTAGACAAGATTCTAAAAGTGAGCTTCTGATGATGAACTTTGAGCTTGTCGGAATACTTCCAAGCTCCATGCTTGTTGCCATTGTCGTCTCCAACGTAGCCTTGGCATGCATCATTCTTCAACTGTCCAAGCTTGCCTAGGTGGGTTGCATAGGTTTTAGCCCTTGTCCGACAAGTACTTGGATTCCTACCTAGGCTAGGATTCCTCCTACTTGACTACTCCTAATCAAACTCAGGTTGGCCAATCCGAATCCAACTAGGAATAGGTCAGCCCACACGCGCACCTATTAAGACTAGTAATCCCGTACGCCTTAGGATTCCTAGTGCGTGACGTTCTCTCCCACTCAATCCTGCGACGTCCTCGTCGCAGCTATCTCGTGATATGCTTCCAGCTTATCCCGAAATTTCCATAGATGGTCTTCGTGTTCCCAACTTGCTTCACTCTCCGGTAATCCTTTCCATCGAACAAAGTACTCCAAGTGAGGTGCGTTTTGACCACGGCGTGGAACCAGCCTGTGAAACGCGATCTCTTCCACTTGCTTTTTGTGCGCTATGGTCACAGCGATAGGTGCTCGCTTTGACACATTCCGATCAGCATCTCCTTTGTCGGCTTGGAAAGGCTTCAACAAACTCACGTGGAAAACTGGATGAAAACCAACAGTGCGGGGGTAACTCGAGCTTGTAAGCAGTGCGTCCCACCCTCTTCTCAACTCGAAAAGGTCCTTCATACCTGCAAACTAAGCCTTTGTGTAGCTTTTGAAAAGTCCTCTATTGGTGCGGTACCATTTTCACCAGTACCATCTCCCCCTCCTCAAACTCCAAGTGTCGTCTTTTCCTATATGCCCACTTCTTCATTTTTGTGGCGCCCTTGGTCAAGTAGTTCTTGGTCAAATCACGTTGCTCATGCCACTCCTTGGCAAAGTGCCATGCGCCAAGGCTTGTACCAGTGTATCCCTGCACAAGCGCACTAGGGGTTAGCGGCTGCTGCCCAGTCACGATCTTGAATGGACTCTTCCCGGTTGATTCGCTTCACCGCAGGTTGTAAGAAAACTGTGCCACATCCAGCAACTTGGCCCAATCCCTCTGATTTGCACTCACATAGTGCCGTACGTACAACTCATGCAAAGCATTGATTCTCTCCGTTTGTCCAATCGGTTTGTGGATGAAAGTTGGTAGAGAAGTTGAGGTCTGAACCCATCAACTTGAAAAGCTCTCTCCAAAACCGTCCCGCGAATCGCCCATCCCGATCACTAACAATGCTTTGTGGCACTCCCCAATATTTGACAACATGCTTGAAGAATAAGCGTGTTGCGTCCTCACCCGAACAATCCTTTGGGGCGGCTACAAAGACTCCATACTTGGAGAACCTGTCAACAACAATAAGTATAGTACCACTGCCTTCAGATAACAGTAAACACGTTATGAAATCCAAAGAAATACATTTCCACGGCCTATCAGATATCGGCAATGGCTCAAGTAAACCCGGTGGTGAGAGTTGCTCATTCTTGTCTTGTTGACACACTAGACAAGTCTTCACGTATAGCTCCACATTGTCTCTCATCCGTGGCCAGTAGTACTCGTTCTCCAACAATGTGCAAGTACAGGTAATACCCGGATGTCCTGCCCACTTTGAGTCGTGGCATTCCTTCAGCACCTCTTTGCGCAAACTTCCATGTTTGGGGATATACACACGATTCCCCTTGGTGAGCAGCAACCCTTTGTCAACCCAAAATCGCCTTGTCGTCCCTTGCATGGCATACTCCATGAGGCTCTTGGCTTAAGGATCCTGCTGCAGTCCGGCTTCGATCCGTTGCTTCAAGTCAGACACCGGTCGCACTACCACCACAGAAGCAAGCTCCGCTTTTAGGCTTAGAGCATCAACAACAAAATTTGTCTTTTCTAGCTTGTACTCTAGAGAAAAGTCGAACCCTGCAAGAAAATCTTGCCACCGTTCTTGTTTAGGACTGAGCTTCTTTTGTGTCAAAAAGTAACTCGCCGCCACATTGTCCGTAAACATAGCAAACCGCGAACCAAGCAAGTGATGACGCCACACACATAGGTAGTGCACTATGGCGGACATCTCCTTCTCTTGAACCGTATATCGCCTCTCCGTGTCATTAAGCTTGCGAGATTCGTAGGTAATAGGATGCCCATCCTGCATCAAAACACCACCAATAGCAAAATCTGAAGCGTCAGTGTAAACATTATAAACCCGTTCACTACTAGGCAATTGTAGCACTGGCTCTTCCACAATGGCTGCCTTCAATCTCTCGAATGCATCTTGGCACTTTACATCCCATGTCCAAATCTTGTCCTTCTTCATGAGATCCGTCAAAGGTGCACAAATTGCTGAATGTCCCTTGATGAACCGCCGGTAATAATTCACCATGCCAAGAAAAGAATGCAGCTCAGGTACCTTCTTGGGTGCTTCCCAATCCACGATTGCTTGCACCTTGGACCTATCCATCTTTAGCTTCCCGCCTCCAACAATGTGACCAAGGAATGCTATCTCTCGTTGCAGAAAAGCATACTTCTCCTTCTTCACGAACAGCTCACTGTTGCGTAAAGCTTAAAACACCTGTCTCAAGTGATCGAGATGCTCCTCAAGTGTCTTGCTATAGATCACAATGTCATCCAAGTAGACCACCACAAATCAATCCAGGAATGGGCTAACACCTTGTTCATCAATGTACAGAAAGTGGCAAGGGCATTGGTTAGTCCAAAAGGCATGACTAAAAATTCAAACGAACCATACCTCGTCACACACGCGGTTTTTTGCTCGTCCCCCTCTGCCATGCAAACCTTCCAATAACCAGATCTCAAGTTGAGCTTAGTCAACCACTGTGCATCTCTAAGCTGGTCAAACAAGTCATCAATCCTCGGAATTGGATACTTGTTCTTCACTGTGATCTTGTTTAGTGCCGGGTAGTCGATTCATAGTCGCAGAGATCCATCGTGCTTCTTTTGAAAGAGCACAGGCGCGCCATAAGGTGCCTTGGATGGCTGAATAAATCCGGCATCCAACAGCTCCTTCAGTTGCTTCCTCAAATCCTCTAGTTGAGGAGGCACCATTCGGTAAGGTGCTTTCGCTGGTGGCTTCACACCAGGCTCCAATTCAATTGCGTGATCTACCTCCCTCCTCGGCGGTAAATTTTTTGACAACGAACTGGGCATCACATCCAAACTCTTCAAGTACCTTCTCCACTTCACTTGGCGCATCCGTGTGTCCTTCCTCGCTTTTCACCTGTGCAAGAAAAGTAGACTCACCACTCTTGAGCCCGCGCCAACTGTAGGCAGAAACTTGTTTCTTCGGCCTTCGTCCCTCACGTCCAGTGGGCATCACATATGTGCTTGATCCCCGCGGCAAGTGAATTTGGCTAGCACCAATGAAGATCACAACATTGTGTTTCTCAAGGAACTCCATCTCTAAGATCATGGGGTAGTCATCTAGGGGGACCACTGTCATTTCGATTTTCCCACGCCAGTCTCCTATGGTGATCTCCACACCTCGGGCCACTTCTAAGATCGGTTGGGCAACCGCGTTAACGGCCTTCATGGTGCTCAATTCCTTTGTAATGGTCACACCAAGCTTCTATGCTTCAGTACCTGAAAGAAAATTATGAGTAGCACCAGTATCAACAAGAGCTTTAAGTACTCGTTTCCCAATGCACACAGTTGTGTACATTCGACCTCTTTGTGGCTCCAGCTTCTCAACCTTGACTACGTTTAGGATCCGAATCGACCCCATCTTGACTTGATCATCCCCATCATCGGATTCGATGTGCTGTTTCAGCAAGGCAGCCAGCTTATTTTTCTGTGGGTAATCCCATGCTTTGTGCGGTCCCTGACAAAAGAAACACTTGACGTTGCCCTTGTTCCCACCCTTGGATATGCCCATCGGCTTCTTGTCTCCCTTCTTAGGTGTAGAACTTTGAGCTTTGGCCTTCACATCGCCACCTTTCTTGGAATCCTTGGAGGAACATGCTGGTTTCTCCTTCCCGTACACCATTAGTGACTCGGCCACTCGAAGAGCTTCTTTTAAGGTCGTTGCACATCTATCATCAATCTTTAACGATATTCATCATCCGTGCAAAATATGAACCTAGGGGTCTTATTTATACTAGTCTAATTCCAAACCCTAATGGACTTGGACTTGTAACTAAAATAATAAAATAAAAAGACTTTATGTTACTATTCATGCGGGTACTATTCACGTGAATAGTAACCCTAACTCCTAAGTGGATTGGATTTGTAATTCCAATTCTCTAATGGACTAGGCTAAAATAAATAAAAATAAATCCAACTTAAATAACTAAAGTCCAACAATTAATGACCCAAATAATAAATAAAACCCAACCGAAATATTAATGGTCCAAATAATAAAAATTTCGGCAACTATAATAGTAAAATAGACAATGTCGGCATGGGCCCCACTTCTTCCAAGTAGCATGTCGTCGTGGGCCTCACTCTTCTCTATGCTTGATCTCCATCTCTTCTTGAATTTTTTGTGAGAACGGATCTTGGACAAGATTCTAAAAGTGAGCTTCTGATGATGAACTTTGAGCTTATTGGAATACATCCAAGCTCCATGCTTGTTGCCATTGTCGTCTCCAACGTAGCCTTGGCATGCATCATTCTTCAACTTTCCAAGCATGCCTAGGTGGGTTGCATCACCCTCCTTTCTCTTTTCTTCCCCTCTCTTCCCCTCCTTTCCCCATCTATCCAAACAAATAAACGGGTTACTGGTTTATATGTGGACAAAATCTGTTTTGGTGGCCCTGCTTTTTCGTGAATTGCTCCATGTTTTTAGGAGCTGATTCCTAACTTCTTGAGTAAGTCTTGACTTGACTTGCTTGAGAAGTCAAATGTCACGTGGTTTATGTCGGGATCCTTGGGTTGCCGTAGAGCTTCCTCGGGTATGCCAAGGGGAGTGTCCTCTGAGCTAGTACAGGCTGCCTCAAGTTGGCTTCCAGTTTGGGTCCTGGGGCCATTGTGTAGCTTCCTCGGGAACCTTGAGTCTTGGGACCGTCTTGGAGCTTCCCGGGGAACACCTTGGTTAGTATGGGCTCCTGTGGTTGTTTGGTTTTATGGGCCATCACGTAGTCCGGATTATGGGCTCAAGGGTTTGTCGGGTCCAGTAATATTTTGGGCCATATCACTAGCCCCCTAAATAGTTGAATCTTGGTACAAGTTCAGGCATTTAAGTATTTATGGCCCTTTGGATGTCGTCATATTTAAGGAATATGATTTGAAGAATACTGCCTCGTTAAAAACCTTATCAGGAAAAACCCAATAGGATAAAAATCTGATAAGGAAAAAAGAGTGCAGTGTTAGGAGGGTTTTGAGGGAGCAATGGCATATTCCTTCTTGTAAAATTTTCAAATGTTGGTGTGGGAAGCATCTTGATAAGCTCCGAAGTGACATGCTGAATAATGGGTTCTGACTCGGTATGCGGCTTTCCGAACCGAGGTATTTGTACTCTTTTCAGCTGCTTGGGTAGGTATCCTTTTTGGTTTGTGAAGAGCCTCTTTAAGAGGTGGGCGACTTTTTAGGTACTATCTGATTAGGTGGTGCTAGAACTTATACCTTCTTGGTTAATCTCAGGTTTTGATAATTGACAAACAACCTCCAAGTTGAAGCATGACTCAATTGATGATGATCTTAAGCAAAAAGAGGACAATCAAAGGGCAAAGATTCAAAGTAGAAAAGAGAACAAGCATTGAAGCTTAGAAACCCAAAATGTACAAGGTTATACATTCAATTCTTCTAAGTCATTGGCTCAAACGAAATCAAATTTTACTCATGCATTTCATAGCATCATTTCAGTCACAAAATGTGTTTTTTTAATAATGAACATCGATGTAGTAAGTTTAGACATCGATGTTCTTGCCTTCAAACTTCTTCTAAAACGGGCAGTAAGGTCTGAACATCGATGTTGGCATCCCAAACATCGATGTTCTCATGACCGTTGCACTTAAAAATGGTCTGCCCTAGCACAACATCGATGTTGTGATTTTAGACATCGATGTTCTTCATTTGTGTTTTCAGTTTTTCTTGGCAGAATCATTTCAACATCGATGTAGCACAATTACACATCGATGTTCAAGTAANAAAAATGGTCTGCCCTAGCACAACATCGATGTTGTGATTTTAGACATCGATGTTCTTCATTTGTGTTTTCAGTTTTTCTTGGCAGAATCATTTCAACATCGATGTAGCACAATTACACATCGATGTTCAAGTAAAGGCATGCATAAATTCCTTGGCAGAATCATTTCAACATCGATGTTCAACATGGCAACATCGATGTTCAACAAAACATCGATGTATACTTGTTGCATATCGATGTTCATACTTTGGCCGCCTTCAATTGTTTTTGGCAGAATGTTTGCTACATCGATGTAGCATTTGCCTACATCGATGTTCTACTATCCGTTGGACTCAATTATTCGAATCTAACTGCCAAACATCGATGTTCTATCCCTAAACATCGATGTTTTGACACGTTTTACAGACAACCTTTTCAGCTTTTACACTATCTTGTCTAAAGGTGTTTGGAAATGGATTCCATAACGGCCATACATGTTTTTAGGCCTATAAATTGCTCATTTAGGCCTCTGAAAATATTTGGATAAAAACTCTCTACATTCTAAGCTTTCATCTTCACACATTCATTATAATTTTTTGTTGAGCCAAATTCTTTGATAATTGAGAGTTATCCTTTTAGAGCTTAATCTTGTATACTCATATCCACTCTTTGAGAGGGTTCTTTGTTTGAGTTATTGAATTGTTGTTCATACACTTTAAGGGAGGATTGTTCCCTTAAGAGAAGTCTTAAGGTGTGGTATCCTTAAGCAAGTATAGGATTCTTGAGATTAGAATTCCTAGGAAAGTCTTGAAGTGAGGTATCTTCAAGCAAGAGAGCTGAAGTTCATGTGACTTGAACTTTCAGGGATTAGGATTCTTGTGACTAGAATTACTAGGTTGTAACGGTTTGTTAAGCACCCGTAAGCTTAACGTAGATAGTGAAATCTTCAAGTGTGACTTGAAGGGCTGGATTAGCCACACTAGTAGAGTGTGTGTGAACCAGGATAAATTTCTTGTGTCCTTCATTCTTTTAATTCCGCATTTAATTCCTGCTTATTTTGTTTTTATTCGATTATCGCTATTCACCCCCCCTCTAGCGAAGAGTCATTGTTCTAACAATTGGTAGCGGAGCCTAACTCTCTGAAAAACCTAACCGTTTGAGAGGTATTATCCATGGCTTTTTCAAGTAATGTGTTTGCAGGAAACAATGAGGGACAGTCCGTCACCCGTCCACCATTGCTCAATGGCGCCAACTATACATATTGGAAGGAGAGGATGAGAGTCTTTATTCAATCCAACAACTTCACTCTCTGGCGGACAATAAAGAACGGAGATCAAATTCCGACAAAGAGAGTTGGTGAAATTATGGTGGCTAAGACGGAAGAGGAGTATGATGCCGAGGACGTCAAGAAAATTCAAAACAACTTCATGGCAATCAACATACTTCATTGTGCACTTAATAAAGAAGATTACCAAATGATTTCACGATGCACCACCGCCAAGGACATTTGGGATATGCT
>JAKUCV010003553.1:55812-76314 GCA_028386065.3 Turnera subulata
AGGAAGCTCGCAGAGTTTGTTGATGATCCAGGAATATGACTTCCTCCATAGGAGTAATAAAGAATCGGGACGAATAGACTTCGTCTACAAAGACAAGGCGAGGAATTCTTCCTAGCTCCTCTGGCATTGGCCCTTGTGGCTCATTCACGATACTGAAGGACAACCGATTTCTCCTTCCTACGTTTGCACCTTCAACGAAAAAGACGGAGGAAGGGGCAGGCATTTTCTCTTTACTTTTGATTTTTTTTTACTAATATCTCTTTCTTTGAAGTTGGCTAATAATTTTCTGTCTAATGAGCTTAATCCCTGTCTTTTATAGAACCAAATGTGCGGTGTCATTCTTCCAAGGGCAGACCCTTACCACACTTGGCAGAGCTTAAGAGATTCTCCGCCAAATAGAAACGCCACGTTCATTATTACTAACCTCCAATTTTGTAGCTAATCAAATGTCTGCTTTGTTGAAAATTCAGGCCTAAATTGCATTATTGATCCGACACGGGATTTACTGTCCATTTAGCTAGGTATCGGAGACTATCAAAGTCCAATTGACAAGACACTTTCTCGCGCCCGGTGTACTCACGACAAGGAGATAGCTCCTCATCTAGACAGGATAGACATCCAAGAAAATAATTCTTGGAAGCAGAGGCCATCTTACTAATCTTAAAAGTGTCACACATGTTTTATCTTACTAAAACTCATGTATTCTCTCTGCTAACTTGAGCACCCGAGGCTCGTCTAACTATGTTTGGCAGTTACCCTTCACTAAGGCCAAAAGACAGGGGGAACAAAAATCTGCTCGATTCGGACGACAAGCAAGGTTGCACAAGCAAGGACCTTACTAGGCGAACAGAGACACATCGATGTTGTTCTAACAAACATCGATGTTGGATGCATCACACAAGTGACAGAGTGTTGAAAACATCGATGTTGCGTATCACAACATCGATGTCCAGGTAAGTTTTCTAACACCAACATTTATTAAACATCGATGTCTATGTCAAAAAATATCGATGTTGAGTCAAAATTATTTATTGCATTTTCTTCCAGTATGTAGTGTACATCGATGTTGATTTATACATACATCAATCTTTTACCCGCGCTTTTCAAAAATCTAGTCGTTGGGGTGCTACATCGATGTTGGAAAACAATACATCGATGTCTAGTATTTAAAATTCTTCTCTTATCAGACAGTGATACAGGAACATCGATGTAGTAACTCTGCACATCGATGTTCAGTCCCCAGTTTTTCAAAAATTATAGCCGTTGGGTTCAAAACATCGATGTCTATCAAGAGAACATCGATGTTCGTACGTAATTTTTTTTTTTTCTTCTTTGGTTTTCAGGCAGTGGACTTGAAGCATCGATGTATTGATTCTAAAACATCGATGTTCCGTCATTGTGGAAGACAAAACATCGATGTTCTGTACAGCTACATCGATGTTCTGCACGGGTTTTTCAAAAAACAAATAGCCGTTTTCTGATCGTTTATAGCCGTTGGGAGACACTCTAACAGCCATTTTTTTTGGCCTATACAACCCTCCTTGGTCTTCATTTCTGCACTCAATCTTTCTTTTACATCCTTGCATACTCCAAGCTCTTCTCTTCCATTTTTCATTTCTTATCCTCTTGTTCTCACTCCACAGCCTATTTTCTTGCTCTTCTCTCTTGAAACAAAACCATGGCTGGTGGAAAAAGACCCTCTACAAGCCAAAGAAAGGAGAAATCCTCCAAGAAACAAGCCACACCCTCCGCTTCCGACACAAAATTTCCCGTTCCTAACACCGAAATTTGGTTCACTACCAAACAAGACCTCCTTAATTTTCAAACCAACTTTGCTACACAAACCATAGCCTCCACTCGATATCTTCCGGTAACCTATCCAGCATTGAAACATTATGAAGATCTTGAGAGGCTCCTCGCCGGCTCTCACCTTTGGGATTTTGTCACTTCATCCAAGGACATGTTTAGTCCAGATTTTGTCAGAGCTTTTTATTCCACCGTTCGCCCAGAGGGAGATGGTCTTTTTGCACTTGTCAATGGCGTTGGGATTTCCATTACCTTGGCAGAATTTGCACAGATAGCTCGTCTACCAGTTCAAGGTGACAACATCTCATCTTATGGTGGTGACGACGATTGGATTACACAACACGAAGCTCCTCTTCTTACCGAGCTCGGCATTACCGATATTGTGAAAACTCGCTCCGGCAGACCAACCATCCATTCTATCAATCCAGAGTATCGAGTGCTCTTTTACATTCACACCCGGATCCTCAAACCCCGAGCCGGGAATCACACCGTGCTTTCGGTAGAAGATGAAAAGGTGCTTCATGCCATTCTTCACGGTTCGGCAATAAACTGGGCGCGTTTTGTTCTCATGCACATGCTCGAATATGCATTCCAATCGCCTCTGCACCCTCTTCCATACGCCTTCTTGGTTATGAGTATTTTATCGTCCAAAGGAGTCAATGTCAATGCCGGTGCTCAACTTCCTCATTCCAAGGCATGGCAAATAAGTGATGCCACTTTCCGCACCAAAGTCGGACAACAATTGGTTCTGGTTGCAGCCGAACCAGCTCCTCAAGAACATCGAGAAGAAGCTTCTCAAGCTCCAACCGTGACCCTTGAGTCCATTGCAGCATCCCTCCAAGCTTTACATTTGAGTGTCAACACCTTGCAGCAAACTACCCGACACTTGCAGAAAACTGCCAAGAGCATGGGACGCTCCATCGACCGTATTGACACGGAAGTGCAACGCCAAGGACACGACCTTCGCTCTTATCTTGCTCATGTCCAATTTGCTCCTCCACCTTATCCCACCGTTGTTCAAGGATATGATTTTGATGATGATGATGATGATGATGAGGACTACACTCCTATGGATGTTGAGCAAGAAGGAGGAGATGAAGGAGAAGAAGTCAATGAAGAAGAAGCGGACAACAATGATGAGGATGATGGAAACTAGATTTTTTTTGTGTTTATTGCTATGTTTTCTTTTGTCTATTTACATGTTTCAGCATCCTTCAATTCAATACCATGTTTCTTATTGTCATTCCTTTTTGCTAATGCCAAAAGGGGGAAGATAAGAAGAAGTATGCATCAAGATAGGGGGAATCATAATTTGAAAAACATAGGGGGAATTAATCTCACTTATGTACTCCTAAAACTTGGCATACACTTCTAATTGTTTGTCATTATCAAAAAGGGGGAAATTGTTAGAACTTATACCTTCTTGGTTATTCTCAGGTTTTGATAATTGACAAACAACCTCCAAGTTGAAGCATGACTCAATTGATGATGATCTTAAGCAAAAAGAGGACAATCAAAGGGCAAAGATTCAAAGTAGAAAAGAGAACAAGCATTGAAGCTTAGAAACCCAAAATGTACAAGGTTATACATTCAATTCTTCTAAGTCATTGGCTCAAACGAAATCAAATTTTACTCATGCATTTCATAGCATCATTTCAGTCACAAAATGTGTTTTTTTAAATAATGAACATCGATGTAGTAAGTTTAGACATCGATGTTCTTTCCTTCAAACTTCTTCTAAAACGGGCAGTAAGGTCTGAACATCGATGTTGGCATCCCAAATATCGATGTTCTCATGACCGTTGCACTTAAAAATGGTCTGCCCTAGCACAACATCGATGTTGTGATTTTAGACATCGATGTTCTTCATTTGTGTTTTCAGTTTTTCTTGGCAGAATCATTTCAACATCGATGTAGCACAATTACACATCGATGTTCAAGTAAAGGCATGCATAAATTCCTTGGCAGAATCATTTCAACATCGATGTTCAACATGGCAACATCGATGTAGCATTACTAAACATCGATGTATACTTGTTGCACATCGATGTTCATACTTTGGCCGCCTTCAATTGTTTTTGGCAGAATGTTTGCTACATCGATGTAGCATTCGTCTACATCGATGTTCTACTATCCGTTGGACTCAATTATTCGAATCTAACTGCCAAACATCGATGTTCTATCCCTAAACATCGATGTTTTGACACGTTTTACAGACAACCTTTTCAGCTTTTACACTATCTTGTCTAAAGGTGTTTGGAAATGGATTCCATAACGGCCATACATGTTTTTAGGCCTATAAATTGCTCATTTAGGCCTCTGAAAATATTTGGATAAAAACTCTCTACATTCTAAGCTTTCATCTTCACACATTCATTATAATTTTTTGTTGAGCCAATTTCTTTGATAATTGAGAGTTATCCTTTTAGAGCTTAATCTTGTATACTCATATCCACTCTTTGAGAGGGTTCTTTGTTTGAGTGATTGAATTGTTGTTCATACACTTTAAGGGAGGATTGTTCCCTTGAGAGAAGTCTTAAGGTGTGGTATCCTTAAGCAAGTATAGGATTCTTGAGATTAGAATTCCTAGGAAAGTCTTGAAGTGAGGTATCTTCAAGCAAGTGAGCTGAAGTTCATGTGACTTGAACTTTCAGGGATTAGGATTCTTGTGACTAGAATTCCTAGGTTGTAACGGTTTGTTAAGCACCCGTAAGCTTAACGTAGATAGTGAAATCTTCAAGTGTGACTTGAAGGGCTGGATTAGCCACACTAGTAGAGTGTGTGTGAACCAGGATAAATTTCTTGTGTCCTTCATTCTTTTAATTCCGCATTTAATTCCTGCTTATTTTGTTTTTATTCGATTATCGCTATTCACCCCCCCTCTAGCGAAGAGTCATTGTTCTAACAGGTGGTGCTAGAAGGAGGGCATCCATAAGGACATTGGTTCCTCTGAAAGGATATATGTGAAGACATCTCCTCATCCTTGATAGGATTCGAACTTCTCTTGCACCATTTGGAATCTGTGGGTAGCACTTCCTGCTTCCAGTCCCGTCATTTAGAGTGATTGCTTGGGGTTCCCAGCCTTGTATGAGTTTTGGTTAGGATTTTCTCAGAGGGTAGCTATTTTCCTCTAAGCTTTCTGAGTGGTAGTCATTTGTTTGCACGTTGAGTGTGTGGTTTTGGGAAACTCGCCCCTTCACTAATTAAAGGGTATTATTGTATTTGTCATCATCATTGAGCACCCTTTGGCTTTCATTATGAGCCTCTTTAGAGTCTTGGTTCAGAACCACTCTACGGGTGATCTTCGTTGGGCACCTCCTGGTCTTCGCTTTGGGACATCCATGAGGTCTCTTGATTAACACCACTTTGTAGTTTATCTTCATTGGACACCTCCTGGGCTTCATTTTGGGACCTCCGCAGGGTCTTTTGTTTTGAACCGCAATGGGATATCTTCATCGAGCACCTCATGGCCTTCGTTTTGAGACCTCTGTAGGGTCTTTGTCAGGAACCACTCCACGGGTTATCTACATTGGGCATCTCTAGGCCTTCATTTTGGGTCCTCTATGAGGTCTTTGTTGGGAACCACTCCACGGGTTATCTATATTGGGCACCTCTAGGCCTTCGTTTTGGGACATCCACGAGGTCTTTGTTGGGAACCACTCTACAGGTTATCTACATTAGGCACCTCTAGGCCTTCATTTTGGGACCTCCATGAGGTCTTTGTTGGGAACCACTCCTCGGGTTATCTACATTGGGCACCTCCCGGCCTCTGTTCCAGACCCTCAATAGGATCTTCATTGGGAACCACTCTACGGGTTATCAACGTTGGGCAGCCCTCGGCCTTTGTTTTGGGACCTCGATGAGGTCTCTGTTGGGAACCACTCCACGGGTTATCTACATTGGGCACCTCCCGGTCTTTGTTTTGGGACCTCCATGAGGTCTCTGTTGGGATCCACTCTATGGGTTATCTACATTGGGCACCTCCTGGCCTTTGTTTTGGGACCTTCATGAGGTCTCTGTTGGGAACCACTCTACGAGTTATCTACATTGGGCGCCTCTCGGCCTTTGTTTTGTGACCTCCATGAGGTCTCTGTTGGCAACCACTCCATGGATTATCTACGTTGGGCGCCTCTTGGCCTTTGTTTTGGGACCTTCATAGGGTCTTTGTTGGAAATCACTCTACGGCGTTATCTACGTTGGCCACCTCCCGGCCTCTGTTTTGGACCCTCAATTGGATCTTTTTTGGAAACCACTCTACGGGGTTATCTACGTTGGGCACCTCTTGGCCTCTGTTTTAGACCCTCAATTGGATCTCTGTTGGGAATCACTCTACAGGGTTATCTACGTTGGGCACCTCCCGGCCTCTGTTTTGGACCTTCATAGGGTCTATGTTGGGAACCATTCCACAGGTTATCTATATTGGGCACCTCCCGGCCTTCATTTTGGACCCTCAAGGATCCTTGTTGGGAACCACTCCACAGGGTTATCTACGTTGGGCACCTCCTGGCCTTTGTTTTGAACCCTCAAGGGTCCATGTTTCGAATAACCTTATGGGTTATCTTTGTTGGGCACCTCCTAGCCTTCGTTTTGGGACCTCCGTAGGGTCTTTGTTTTGAACAACTTTATGGGTTGTCTACATTGGCGCTAGAAGGAGGGCCTTTGTAATATCTTCGTTTTCTGAAAAGGAGCTTTGGCATTAGGGGCCTTATTAGGAAAAAGGCAACTTTTGGTGCTACTTAGGCATCCCCTTGGACGGCTCATAGGCATTAAGAACCCTATTTAATGAAGGACACCCCTGGATGCATTGTGGGCATTTTTTGTAGGTGGCGCACACTGGGCCTTGTAGTTTAATTTTGCCTTGCATCCGTTAGGGCATTCGAAGCCTCTGGGAGCCATCTAGGGACGTCATCCTGGTTTTCATCTTTAAGCTAGTTTATGGAGGCTTCCTCTCTCTTAGGTAAGCTTCCAGATTAGCTTGAGTTCAAGGACACCAATTAGTGCGTTAGAGTTCCCAGGGCCTTTCGCATTTTGCGGCACGACTATGGGCCTTGCGGTGTATGGCTCCGATGGGACTGTCTGCAGCTTATGGTGTTTGTTCTCAAGCTTCATCCTTGGGCTTCCCTCTGATAGTAGCTCATCATTACTCACTTTCAGATCTTCCAGGTTATCATCAGGTAGCCTTTGATGGTGCACACATGTTGGGCAATCGTCATATTAATTCCGACATTGTTCTGCCGCGAGCGACATGCATGATGGGATTTGATCTTCCCTTCGAGAGTTTGATGTTTCGGCTTTTGTTTTCTTCGGGAAGCTCTCCTTCTTCCAGCCCCCGGCACTGGGGGTGAATGCTTCCCTAACTTTGGGTTTTGCAAATGATCGTCTATTTTCGTATAGATCTTCTTGGACATCAGCTATCTCCTTTATGTTAAAGCTTCATGGGGCATATATGGCCATCGAGGAAGCTTCCTGGAACTTGATCGCCTCAACAGGATCCTTAATTGTTCCATCCATCATTTTAATAAGTGTACCTTTTGGTCTATGAGAGGCCCCGTTAAGAGATGAGCATCCCTTATGTTAGTAGCCCATTAAGGGATTGGTACCGTTTTGGATGCTGTAGTCCATTGAGAGATGGCTCATGCATTTGTTGTGCCTCATGGGCGTCTTAGAGGGAGTTCCCTTCGTGAGGGGTACCCTTTGTAATGCTATAGCCCGTTAAGAGATGGCTTATGCATTTGTTGCACCTCATGGGCATTTTAGAGGGAGTTCCCTTCGTGAGGGGTACCTTTTGTGATGCTATAGCCCATTAAGAGATGGCTTATGCATATGTTACACCTCATGGTTGTCTTGGAAGGTCCGGATCTGGTAACCCCCATTAAGGGCGGCCCTTCTGTATTCATTTTTACGTTCTTGAATCATCCTGGGGGCAGCCTTTAAGGCTCATCAAGTGTTAATATGAAAGTATTCAACAGAACTCAAGAAAGTGTTTGGTTCCATCAACACTCCAATTTTGTTGTATCTTTGTAAGTGGGTGCTATCCCGGCAAATGCACTCAAGTGCCCTCTTCATGAGTTGGGAATTTCGGGTCTAGGGAGCCAGGAAGGAAAGTTAGGAAACATCCTCTCCCTATCCCTTTTGTGACATAGCTATCTTGGCATTTTTTATCTTTTATTTGCAACATTTCTTGTTGAATTGTCAGACATAGTCCCTAGGCAATTCTCATTCGCCCGTTGGGTATCAAGGATGTATTGATGTCCTCTTTTAGGGAAGCACGAGTTGGGAACCTCTGTGCAGGCATCTCTGCCAGCTTCAGGAGAGAAGATAGGGATCTATATGGGAGCCTGTCCTATCAGCTTTGTGTATCTTTATAGAAGATGAGTACCATCACCGTGCATAATCATGCTTCTCAGGTAATTTACAACCGTTGTATGGTTGGGATGTGATCAACATATTTGATGGGATTCGAACTCCTCTCATGTGTGTCAAATACACGATATGGGATGTCTTCGGGAAGCTCTTCAGCTTCCTGTTCCAAGTCAAGGGTGAAAGCATCCCTAGCTTCGGGATCCTACAGGTGGCACTTGGTCAAGCTTCCACATAGTTTGAAAAATTGCTCCAAGTGCTACTTCAAGGTCCCTTCACGGATTCTGCTCAGGGTGTACCGCAAGGTACCGGCTTCTTTACAATAAGTGACTCCTTTAGAGTACAAATTTGTCCCCATTTTTGGCTCCTCCTCGAGGGGCCTTTGAAAGGATCAATCTTCAAACCTGATAACTTATATGAGATATCACAAATATTTTGTCAAAAGCATCATTAGAAGTATTGTATATGGGAGCTATCGAGTAACCTCTTTGCATAATGACTATAAGCATTTGTAAATAATCAAGTGATATAATGAAAATAATCATAATCAATTGTTATGATTCTTATGTAAACTTCACATTGTATGTGTGATGGGAATGGGAAGTAACCAATTAAACAACCCAGTAACTTTTTTTGATAGCCGAATTAGCATCACGTAAGCAACATTTACGGATAACATGTTTATCAAGCAATACCAAATAATCACAGTGTGATTGCACATATTATGATGAATAATCATTATGTACTTGATCATATTATAATGAACGCCACAAAATACATTTATTGTTTTATTTTGATGCCATAGCGATTGAGGTACCAAAGCATCATACCAACGCATCGTTAATAATGGTAAATTCAGTAGTACTCATGAGAAAATTCATATAGATGTGCATCACCAAATGCGTTTTAGGATGCGCCAAAAAAGCATAAATAGAGCTTAGCAAAACTACAACAATAAAAGCCACCGGCTATAATGTCAAGTATGAAAATACTATAACAAGATCAATAGTATTATAATCAAGAGTAATTGGGTGGCCTAATTTATGGAAGCATATTGCTATTGGCACGATAACATGGAGAACATGGAATTATCGAGCAATAATGACAATAATCGTATCTAAATTCTTATGATGTATGCATCATACGGAATAGAAGTGGAAATTTGTATCATATGCAGGAAAATGACTACCATAACCACATGGCGTGATCGTAGACAACCACGTAAGATGGATGAATAAATTGGTGTCAAACATTACACGAAACTATTATCTTTTATTTTGCCTAGGACCAGGGGTGGATATAGGGGGCAGCAAGCAAGGGCCCTGGCCCCCCCTAGGATTCCGACATATACATATATGGTAATAGAATGAACCAAAGTTGTATGTGGTTCAGTGGTTAAGTGCGTTCAAACCCATCTAGTGATCACGGGTTTGAGGCTTAGCTCACCCATTTTTGCATTTTTTCCCCTACAAAACAAATTACACCACATAATATATATATTTGGCGGGTAAATAGCATATATAGGGTCCGTACTATTTCAAAAGTACCGTTTGGGGATTTGTACTATTTTTTGTCCGTTTTACGGGTCTATACTCTTATTTTTCGTCCCTTTTAGGGGTCTCGGGCAGCCTCGCTGATGATGTGGACTGCCCGAGACCCCTAAAAGGGACGAAAAATAAGAGTATAGACCCGTAAAAGGGACAAGAAATAGTACAGACCCCCAAACGATACTTTTGAAATAGTACGGACCCTAAAACTTCTCGTCCGGAACTAATAACTCATTATGGCCCTTTTCTTGTTCTCGGTCATTTTCCCTAAGGGTTAGTACATCGGTTTTTAGCTATTTTTTGAAATTTCGAGATAAGAGTGGAGACTAATACTATCCTTTACATCATGTTAAAATAAGAAAGAGGAAAAAAATTTGAACCAAAACGAGTTCCGGACGAGAAGTTATGGTCATTTTCGAATTTACGGCACGAGTTTTATGCTAATTTTTTAAATTTCGAGCTAAGTATGGAGACTGATACTATCCATTAGAGCATATTAAAATAAGACTGAGGAAAAAATTTGAACCAAAACGAATGTTGTTGTTATTACCATCTAGTACAGATCCCCAAACAATACTTTTGAAATACTACAATGACATTCAAGTAGGAGAGTTATGAATATTTAGGTGAATGTTGTTGTTATCATCTAGTAAAATCTTTTGTACCATACTCAAATTTATCTACGGTAAAAATATTTTACCGTACACCTAACATCTACTTGGTTTATTCTCTACTATCTACCTATTTGCATTCCATTGTCTTCTTCTTTATTTCCTAATATCCTTATAATATAACATAACTTTATTTTTATTCTCCGATCTTTATCTATAAATACCTCTTTCATTCATGCATATTCCTACATCCTTTGAACTCTCAGCATAAATTTATCTAACTCATCTCTATATACCTTTCTCTTTAACATCTTTCCCTATTAAGTTATTATCATTTGTCCATAGTATTATGTGTTATCAAACTTACTATCAAGATTGTATTACAACCACTGAAGTTATATTATTTCCATCAAGATTGTTTTTCGTCACTTATATCTTTATTTAAAGAGATGTTGGTTGTAGATGGGAAAAATCGTAAAGTCATCGCTTATCTTTTATTTTATATTTGGGTAAACGAATAAATTTTTCTTAATCAATATGTTCGTGATGTCATGGAATTAGATGCAGGAATATGCGTAAAAAAAATAAGAAAAAGAAAAAAGAAGTAGATGCAGGAACGCTCCGTAAGTCAACCCGTATATCCTTTTTTTTTATATACGGTAAACGGCAAGTCTTTGTTAATCAATTTTTACAGGTTGTTTTCCGTTGTACCAAAATTTTTTTTACAGGTTGTTTGTCATGTCATATAATTAATTAACAATAATTAATAATTAATTTATTATTATACAAAAATTAATAATTCCTCACTTATCCCACTCCGTAGTAAAATAAATAAGGAATTCGTTCACTTCAAACAAGAACAAGTAACGTTCACATGAAAGTTGCAAATGAATAGGCTGTTCATTTATGACTTGATTTTTCAAAGGATTGATCACTACCTTAATTTTACTAAGGGAGTAGATCACTATCATTTGTTACTTTAATTTTTCAGAGGAAATAGATAGTGGTCAATAACACGTTTTTGACGAGCCTATAAATAGGAACATGTATGGCTTGTCCTAATCCACACAGCTTTGCCCTTTCCAAGCACAATACATTACTAGCTGTTCCATCTGAAAACAGAGAAAACATTACTAGCTCACAATATCAGGAACAAAAAAAAAAAGAAAAAAAAAACATCTTGCATCAATGGGTGACTGTGACGCTGATTTCAGTCGTTACTCATTCCCATCGAGCTTTGTTTTTGGAACTTCCTCCTCGGCTTACCAGGTGATTACTATTAATTACTACTACACTACTAGCTAGCTATAATTTTTCTAGAGATTGTTCTAAACAGCAAATTCTTCAATTGCTACTTGTACATGTAAACATGTAATGTAAGAATCTAGTACCTTCTATCGAGACAAAGAAAAAAAAAAGTCTTACTTGTTTTAGCTATTTTTCAATTAATGCATGGTATCTGCAGTACGAAGGTGCAGCAAACAAATACAACAGAGGGCCTAGCTTATGGGATACCTATACTCATCAATACCCAGGTATATATCTCTTTATTCCTTTTACACCTATAGTTAATTACACTAGATTTCCCTTTTCCTCATTAAAAAAAAAATAAGAAATTATTTAGATTAGATTTCTAGTTTATATACTTTGTTCTCTTATATATAGGAGGAGAATGATCTCCAGTAATTTGGCATACAGTCCATATTTCAGATCTCATGCTATATGATTACAACCTAGTATCTTTATCAATTCGGATTTTAGTTACATGAAAAAAGAAGTTGTATAACATGTAGCAAACAATTATTCATATTATGTTAGTAATATGGGTACATATGAAGAAAATAAAATTATGCGTATACATATAGATATATGTAGTGATATATAGAAGAATAAGGGAACGGTATTTACGCTTTGATACGATCATTGCCTTACAGAGAGGATAGTGGACCTTAGCAATGGAGATGAGGCGGTTGACTTTTATCATCGGTATGAGGTATGAACTTGAATCTCATGTCACATTAGATTCCCTGTTAATTATTAGAAGTTAATGTTATTAATGGATTTCTTTTCTCTTTTATGAGAATTATTAATGGATTTCAATCTTGTAAATGTTTCAAATCTCACAGGAAGATGTGAAGGCAATGTCGAAAATGAATATGGATGCTTTTAGATTCTCGATTTCATGGTCTAGAGTATTACCTCGTAAGTGTATTAATTCATAGCACTGGATCTATAAAAATAAGAAATAATATTAGTAATATTAATTGTAGATCTGTCAGGTCTTGTGGTTGGATTAGATTAGGATAGCATTTATAATTACCACATCATTGAACATTCGATAATTGATTCTGAAAAATATAAAAAATAACAAAAAAAAAGCTCAATAAATGTTGTTCTTGTCTAAGTGTCTATACATTAATTATCTTACACTATTATAGTAAGGTTTGGACAAAAAATATACTATACGGTTACTTCAGTGGCAGATCCATTTTTTTGTTTGGGGTGGTGTATGAAGAGAAACTAAAAGTTGAAGGTTCTTGATAAATAAATTAATAGTTTTTTTTGACATACTTATTCTGAAATAAGTAAAAAGAATATCTTTATTTCTCAAAACAAGGTATAAATATCGTTTATTGGAAAAGGTATTTGATTAAAATATATATATATATATAAAATAAGAAATTATCCTTTCTTAGATTCACAAATGGAAAAAATAGAGAAAATTGTATTAGCATGGAATAAAAAGTTATGTAGAATATTTTAGGACATGGGTTCCAAGTTGCCAAAGTTCCAATCACAATAATTGTTCTATAACTCCAATTTACAGTTTCGTTAAATGCACTTTCTATATTCACCTTTTGCATTTACTTAAACATTAAAATCTAATTTATCAATATTTAGTGCCACAACCTCAATGATCTTTCTTTTACTTTCTTTGTCAACCTTCATGAAAAAAAAAAAAGATGGGGAGCTAAAAGCTGGAGTAAACGAGGAAGGGATAGCATTTTACCACAGCCTGATCGACAAACTCAGAGAACAAGGTAATTTTGGATTTGTTTTATCATCTTCTATAGCTTTTTGATAGTATTCTGTCTTCAATAGTTGGAAATTTACTCTTAGTCAACCTGCACACACTTTTACCGGAACTTTTATATTTTTTTTGGAATAGCTATTAATGGAACTTGATATGTATGCAAAAGGATTTATGAGTAATATTTATTTAGCTGCAATGTGACTATGGGATTGTCGTATTCTCTCCACTTATGTGCTGCATTTTCTTAAAAACTCTGTGGATTCTTTGTCTTGGGTTTATACTAATGAATGATGATTTCTGCCCAAAAAATAAAATAATCAGGTATACAACCTTATGTGACTCTCTTTCACTGGGATACTCCACAAGCACTAGAAGACAAATATGGAGGGTTCCTAGATTCTACCATTGTGTAAGTACCTGCATTGCATTTATAAGTTAATTCTGATAGGTTTGTGTGTAGATCACCTTATATTACAACCTTTTATATTGGGAAACTTAAACTTTAAAGGGAGGATTTTTGCGACTTCGCGGAGCTTTGCTTTCAAAGATTTGGTGACAAAGTACATCACTGGATCACAGTGAACGAGCCATGGGCTTACAGCGCTGATGGTTATGATACGGGCCTCTTAGCACCGGGTAAACGTACACCCCATAAGCCTTACATTGTCGCTCATAATCTGCTCCTTGCTCATGCAAAAGTTGCCAAACTATATAAAGAAAAATACAAGGTGCGCTTAATTCTCTGCTTAATTTCTTGTTTTCTTCCCCCTCTACAACTACAACTCTTTAATATAAGTAACATCTTGTCACATTAATATAAGTTCTACATCTATATAATATCATCCATATATCACAAATAGTTATTCTTAATTTGCTTGTTTAGTATACTCGAACTATAATTTTTCTTGGTAATGTCTGTTTCATTAGGGTAAAAATGGAGTTATTGGAATGTCAATGTGCGTTTATTGGTTTGTGCCTTACGGAGATACTGAAGATGACAAGAATGCAGCTGACCGAAGTCTTGATTTCATGCTTGGATGGTAAATCTCTCAAAACATATAATTGTAAATACAACAAGAGAAACTGAAAAGAAAATGGTATTGATAGAGGCTCCTTTCTTATAGTAAAACAGAAGAGAAGTTACATCATATATATTCATGCATGATAGATAATATCGATCAGCATGCATGCATGTATGCATAAAGGAAATGCTGAGTTTGAAGTTTATATTTCTGGCAGGTTTTTGGAGCCTTTGACGAGAGGTGATTATCCAAAGACAATGAGGCATTATGTTGGGAAAAGATTACCCGAATTCCAGCCAATGGAAAAAGAATTATTGAAACAGTCTTTGGACTTTCTTGGAATTAATTACTATACTGCTTTTTTTGCCAAAAAGTCTAACGATTTGGAGCCAAAGCCTTTCGGTTACTCTTCCGATGCTCATGCTACATGGACCCGTAAGTTCCAAATTAATGAACAAACTAAAAGTTGGATTATTTTCATTTAGTTACCCATTTGTTGGCTATGATCAATAGATATATACTAAGATGCACAATGGAAACAATTAAAGCATGCATAAACTTAATATATGTGGTATTTCATGCGCGACTCAACCCTCAATTTCTGTAATCTCTTATTTTATCATTTTGTTTTTCTTTTCTTGATAGAGGAAAGAATCAGGAAAGACGGAAGGATAGAACCTATTAGCCCTGTCAAGGTAGGTGCTATTTTTTTAGCATGTGCTTAATTATAACATCACTTTTTTCATCAAAAAAAAAAAATAACATCACTTTAAATTTATTCCTGATACATATATATGGAAGTAAAAACACAAAATAAACATGCATGGCAACACAAAACTTGCAGGGTGCTTCATCATGGCTGTACAGTTATCCTACAGGCATTAGGTCTCTTCTGAGATATGTCAAGGAGAAGTACAACAATCCCACAATTTATATTACCGAGAATGGTAAGGCCCAGGTCGTCGTCATCGATAGTTCATTGTAATAAAATCTATTTAACAAAGTTTGATACAAATTCATCAAATCTTCTATTTTGTTTTCATTACTGCACAGGGATTGATGAGCCAAATGATCCTTCCAAACCATTGGATGAGGCCCTCGATGACACCAACCTAAGAGTAACATATTATAAAGAACATCTCACAAAACTTTGGGAATCTATCAAGTGAGTTTTGAGTGTTTCTCTATGTTAAATGAAACAATTTTCTTTTGTTAGAATGCCAGACTTAAAAGGCATGGATTATTTTGTTTGGTTAATGGTCATGTAATACAATTGGTTGGATTCTTGTAGATATGACAATGTCGATGTCAAAGGCTTCTTTGCTTGGTCATTGCTAGACAACTTCGAATGGGAAAATGGGTATTCTGTGAGGTTTGGCCTCTACTATGTTGATTACGAAAATGACTACAGACGCTACCCTAAGAAATCAGCTACGTGGTTCAAGGAATTCCTGTACAGAAGAAGTTGCTTGCCTCCAATCGATGGAGAGAAGTTGAATGACAACAGGTTTCAATTTATCTCCAATAAGTTATAAACAACAAATTAATTAATTAGCATATATCTTACTACATATGCAGATTCTTAATTTGTTCATTCACCATAACATTTTCTTACCCTTTTTCTTTTCTATATATTGCCAGAGGTACAAAAGCAACAAGCCCTCCAAGTATTTTAGAAGATAATAGCCACAACCGTGAGAAAGTAGCACCTCCATAAAGGTAAGAGAATTGACGAATCTAAGAACGTTTTTCTTTTGACCAACATCCAAGAACTTTATTTATGCCTCCTAGTTCCTATTTACATGACTCTACATATGGTTCTTTATTGAGGATGTCTGGTCACCCAAACAATCGATACATTTTGAATAGTTACATTTAATAAACTCCCATGCATCTTACATTGTGGAAAACTAAACCTAGGGATGACAGGGAGAAACAATGTTGCCGGGCAGAGTATGGCCGTTCCAAAATTGAAGCCTGGTGGATCAATATGTAAAATCCGGCATCAATTCAAATGATGGGCGAATTCTTCCATGGAAATTATTTCTGTTTTATATATTATTATTTCAGTTTTGATTTGAGTCAATATATAAAAGTGTATGCCTCACAACTTATGCTTCACTTGTTGGAGATGTGTTGATCTGGTATTTTGAGAAGGATTGTATTGATCCAGTTTTCCATTGGAAGACATGGAATGATTTTTAATAAATTTGTTTCTATTTATTGAACCAGTAGTCCGGATATTTATTGTTGATCACAAGGTAAGATGTAGATGCCAATGCGTATATGGGGAGAACAATGTTACATGATGTAGAATTTCCTAAGAACCTTGCTTAGATTTTTAAATATTCCTCCACACTGCGGACTAACGGTGGTTGCAGAATGAAAGGCTGATTAATTGCTTCAACGAAATGGCTTTTCACAACGATGAATTTGTAACTTCATCACCAAGACAATTATCTATTTGAAACGGACGAGGCTCCAATATTTGGGTTTGTAGTTTTTTTTTGGACCGGTTGTATGAGCTAGTTATTGAGCAACCCAAGGTTGTCCATTCTAGTCATGATTGAGCTAGAGTGTTGCACATTTCTTGGCCCAGGCTTCGAAAATGACCACCCGTCAGTATTAAGCAATACTCAGGCTTGTGACGACAATACCTATACGTGGTGACCTATATATCTAGGCTTGGAGGCCTAGATACATGTCCATGGGAAAATACCTAAATGATTCCACAAGTAGTATTCCTTAAATCTAGATTGAGAACTAAATCATATTGTGACTGAGGGTTACGGTGATGATTTAAGTTACAACTACTCCTAATTGTGAGAATAAGTAGAAGACACTGTAAAGTACAGACGATAAAGTAGAGAGATCAAAGTAGGGTAAATGTATATGCCGTTTGATTAATTGTATATTGTTTAAAATACAAAGGCCCTATTTATACTATATACATAATCAAACTTTAACTAATAAAGACCCAATCTGTTATGAACTAAGGGTGCGTTTGGTTCACTGGACGGGACGGGATTAGACAATTGTATTGTCCAATGTAGCGTTTGATATGGTAGACATTGAATGGGACTGTTATACTAAATTATGTTTGGTTAGCTGTACACAGGGCGGGACTTAAAGCTATAATATCAATATTGTCCTTGGTGCAGTAGCAATTATTTAAGTGTGTAATATATCAAAATTTAGGCTTTAACCAACATATACAATTTAATGAGTCAAAAATTTTTTGACTGTACCTATATTGTAATGTGATTATAATTTAAATATTAAAATTAATAAATTGGTCAATAAACCAAATGATGAATGCATAATTAATATGCACAATTTAAACTATAATCAAATATATGAAATGTTCTTATTGTGTACAATATCTATATCATAATTTGAATATACAATTAAGAGATTGTTGGGAAGATATTTTCCTGAATCAAATTCATAATTTATAGATATATAAAATCATTAGAAATTTTGACAAATCAAATGGTCATTTTATAATTTAGTAAATTTAAAAAGGAAAAAAATTCACCTCACGCCAAAATTATTAGAGATTTTGACAAATCAAATGGTGATTTCTAATTTAGAAAAATAAAAAAGGAAAAAAATCTCGTCATGCGAAATTACTTAGTTTTGGACAAAATAAATATTAATTTTTCTATTTTAAAAAAATAAGAAAGGAAAACAAATCTCCTCATGCACAATTACTGGAGATTTTGACAAATTAAATGTGATTTTCTAATTTAGAAAAATAAAAAAGGAAAGAAAGTCTCCTCACGCTTAATTACCTAAGATTTTGACAAATTAAATGTGATTTTCTAATTTAGAAAAATAAAAATGGAAAGAAAGTCTCCTCACGCTTAATTACCTGAGATGTTGACAAAGTAAGATTTTCTAGTTTAAAATGATATGTTGGCAATGATATTAAAATTTAGAAAAAGAAAACTCTCCTCACGCGCAATTGGGACAATATTGTTTCAACAAATTAGATTTTCTGAGATGTTGACAATGATATTAAAATTTAGAAAAAGAAAAAAGAAAAAAAAAACTCTCCTCACGCGCAATTAGTAAGATTTCAACAAATTAAATGTTTTTGATTTTCTAGTTTAAAATGTAAAAAAGGGAGAAAAATTTTTACCTTCAGGGCGTCTCTCCCTTCTCATTTCAAAATAATTTTCTTAATTTAAAAAAAAACGAAAAAAAAGAAGTTCACCATTCCTTAAAAGAGCCGATTGTCGCCCCACCCCTCCTCCCGCACCACCTCCGCCTTATCCTCCTCCTCCCACAAGTTTCGGCCCCGTCGCTCTCCCTGTCCTCTAGCCCCCTCGCACTCACCCACCGGAGTCGAAATTAGGCTCTCACCTCCACGGCGCGGCGGAAGAAGGCTTCACTTATTGCACCTCCACCTGCTTCTCCTTTGCGCAGCCTCCTCCACGCCACCCTCCTCCTCCCTCTTCTACTTCGCTGACGCTGACGGCCATAGATCCGGCCACTCTCCTCCCCCTCCTCCTCCCTCCTCTCTTCTTCCCTTTTTTTCCATATCGCCGCCGCCAATAATTCAGTTGAGGAAAGGCTGTTTGGATGAAAGAAAAAAAAAAATTGATGGGATTTTTTGTGAAGGATAATATTGCCATTTTGGAAAATGAGCGGGGGCAATTTCGGGACGTGAGCAGTGCTGTCCATGGAACAGGATTCTGTCCCGCATTTTCGAGGGGACGAAAAAAATTTATTTTGTCCCAAATAAAAGGGACGCATGTCCCACGTGAACAGTACCTCCCGCGATCCAAACATCCACCCCTTAAGGCATTGTCCCAAAACGTCCGTCCCTGTCCCGCGTTCCAAACGCACCGTAAAGCCCTCTAAGCTAGTCGAGTTCATTTCCATGACGTAAATATGTATTTATTGTTGAAAATAATGTTTTGCTAACATCTCTTTATCTCATTTAGGTTTTGATAATGACAAATCAACATTGTATTAAGATGATCATTATTATGGAGCAAAGCCTTATGACATCAAAGAGTTCAAGAATGGATGTGACAAGATCAAGCAAGAAGAAAAAGAAGAGTTAGGAACTCAATTTTGTACAAGGTTAAACATTCAATGTCTCTAAGTTATTGGCTCAAACAAAATCACTTTTACTCATGCATCAATTTGATTTTATTTCAATCATATTTATGTCTTCCGAGCCATGAACATCGATGTCCCGATTTTGAACATCGATGTCCTGCCTTGAAACCAAGCTTTCGAGAAGGTTTCTAAGCTTTGAACATCGATGTCCAATATTGGAACATCGATGTCCTGCACTAAAATAATTTTTCCAAAAATAGGCAGTAGTTTATAACATCGATATCCATTTTCTGAACATCGATGTCCTCATGACCGTTATGCTTAAAAATGGCTTTGAAGAGTTTGAACATCGATGTCCTACTTCATAACATCGATGTCCCCTTGAATCTGGTTTTAAGACTGTTTTGGGAATGTCCAAAACATCGATGTTCAGATATGGAACACCGATGTTATTTGGTCTCGTGTCTTGGACAATGTTTTGGCCAACATCGATGTCCATTTTGAGAACATCGATGTTCTAGTGACTGTTAGCTCAATAATTCATATTCACTGGCCAGGACATCGATGTTCACCTTTACAATACGATGTCCATATGACCGTTGGACCTATAATGCATATTCAAGGCCAGAACATCGATGTCCTGGATTGGAACATCGATGTTCAGCCATCATGGGCAGACACACTTTTCACCTTCCCATGACAATTTGTCTAAAGATGTTTAGATTTGTTTCCCCAACGGTCATATAAGTTTTAGACATATAAATAGAGCATTTACACCTCTGTTTACTAGGAATTGACTCTCTACAATTTCAAGCATTCATTGTTATACATACATATCATTTATGAGCCAATATCATTGAGAATTGAGAGTTGCCTTATAGAGCTTACTTTGTGTACTCATACCTACTCTTGAAGAGAGTTTTTGCTTTGAGTGACTCAATTGTAATCACACACCTTGAGGGAGGATTATTCCCTTGTAGTGAATTCATAGGAAGAGGGTCTTCTTTCTGTGGGAAAAGTCTTGAAGTGTTGAATCTTCAAGCAGGAGT